>QAXK01008923.1:0-11179 GCA_004335735.1 Chlorella sp. KRBP | reverse complement strand
CGTCGTTCTCCTCCTGCTCCTCGCCTTGGTCGTGTGCTGCGTCTTCGTCTTGCTCCGTCGTCGCCGCTGCTTCCGCTGCGGGTTGTGGGTCGGGGAGCGAGGCTGGTTCGCTGCTGGCGGCGTCGCTGTGGAGCCGATTCAGCGTGATGGTGTCGGGGTGCTGCTGCCGGTGCTGCTGCTGGTGCGAGGCGCTGTCCTGCTGCGGCCATAGCCTGAGGTGGACCGAATGGATCAAGCGTCCGATGGACTCCTGTGCGTGCCGCATCTGTGCGATGGCCGCCTGGATGGGGTCGACGGCGGGTGCGGTGGCTGCGTCGATGGCTGCGGCTCCGACCTCCTGGGCGCTCCTCCGCGCGACGGCTGCCTTCGCGGTGCTCGCGGTGCCGTCGCCAGCTGCGGAAGCTGCGGCCGAGGCCGCGCGGCGGGCCCCGATCACCAAGTGGCTCACGAGCGACTTGACCACTGACGCGACGCCACTCTCCACCTGCTCGCCAGCAGCAGAAGCTTTGGCGGCCTTGCCGCTGCCCGCGACGACCGCGCTCCCGCCGCTGGTGGCGTTGGATGCCTGCGCTGCGCTGCCAGTGGCGTTGCTGCTAGTGTCGCTGCCGATGGGCGCGGGAGCAGGCCCCCGAGAGCGCAGCCACTCCTCAATGACGCGCACCGCTGCCTGGTACGCCTGGTCCGCATACTCCTCGTACGCGAGAAGGTACTCCTCATCGTCCGCCAGGCCGTCCCCGTCCTCCATCCACTCCTGCACCGCTGGCACGCTGCCCGCACCATCACCCGCACCATCAGCGCTGTCCCCGCTGCTGCTGCTGCCGCTGCCGCCAGCACCCACGCCCAAGTCCAAGTCGCTGCTGCCGTTCTCACCGCCGCTGGCGGCACTGCCTGCACTTCCGCTCTCACCGCCGCTGCTGCCAGGGATGACGTCGCCAGGGGTGCTACCACTCCCGCCATCAGCATCAGCAGCATCAGCGCCCGCAGAAGCCCTGGCGCTGTCCAGCCGACTGAAATACCTCAACTCCGCAGCCGCCGCCATCTCCAGCTCAGCCGCAGCGTTCGCCGCCTCGGCAGCGGCGGCCGCAGCCTCCGTCGCCGCCCTCATGGCCTCAGTGTCGGACAGCGGGGCGGCGGAGCCGAGCACGTTCTGGTGCAGCGTGGCCTGGGCGGCGGACACGGCGGCGGCGGTGACGGCGGCGGCGGTGGCGCCGGGGACGCGGGGCGGGAGGGAGCCGTACGAGTAGGTGTAGGAGGAGGTGGGGTCCGTGGAGGGGTCGTTGGAAGGGAGGTCGGAGGTGGAGGAGGAGGGCAGGTCCTGAGCGCCATTTTGGGTGGCGTACTCATAGCTGTGGTACTCTTCCTGTGGTTGATAAGGTTGGCATGGACGGCAGGGGGTCAGGTGGGGCAGCAATGGTCAAAGCGCTTGGCTTGGGGCTTGACTTGCTGCTTACTTGGTGCTCACATCTTGCAGACCTTGCCCTCCTCCACACCACCCACCACCGCACCACATGCCCTGCTCTCTCACCACCCAATGAGCCCCAGACCACACTCGATCCAAAACTCACCTCTAGGTACTCCTCCGTGGGCTGTGCCCTCTCCCAGTACTCCCTGGCCTCGTCCCACGCGCGCCGCTCCTCCTCCGTCATGTCCCCCTCAGGCAACGTCAGCGTGGGGTCGGAAGCAGCCATCAGCACCTCACCGCTGCCCGCAGCAGCGGCATCAGCGCCGCCGGGCCACTGGCCCTCCCCGGCCCCCTGCGGCGCCTCCCCTTCCTGCTCCACATCCAGCCCCCACTCCACATCCGCCAACTGCGCCGCGTCACCACTGACGCTGCCATTGCCGTCGCTCTCCTGCCCAGCAGCCCCCAGCGCCTGCTGCTGCCCGCCCTCCAGGAACTCGAGGTCAAAGGGGCTGACCGCCCCCACCAGCTCCTCGTCGTTGTGATCACCCTCCTGCCTTGCCGCGTCATCAGCAGCCTGCTCCTCCTCCTTCTCCTCGCTGTATAGGTAGGCGCCGCCGCCGGCATCACCGTTGTGCTCATCATAATCGTACGCCTGCTGCAGGGCCTCCGCCAGGCGCTGACGCAACGGATCCGTGTCTGCGGCTCCTGCGCCACCGACAGTGAGGCTGGACGCGGCGGTGGCTTCCTGCTGCTGCTGCTGCTGCTGCTGCTGTTGGTGCTCGCGGGGGAAGAAGGCGCTGCGGGGTCCGGTGCAGATGGCGATGCGGCGGGCGTCGCAGGGGCCGGAGAGCCAGGGCTCACCGTCCTGCGTGTGGGCAGGTGGGCAGTGGCGTGATGGGTGGTTGAGGGAGCACGGGAGACGGGTGTGGCGGTGTCGTGTGGGTGGGGGTGCAGTGGGGCAACGCACCTGGGCGTTGGTGCGGTATGAGCAGGGAGGCGCGGCGTCACCAGCACCGGCCAGCCAGCAGCCAAAGGTGCCGTGGTCCTCGTCCGTCTCCTCCACCAGCATCTTGCTGCGAGGTGATGGGGTGGCAGGTGTGGCGCAAGGAGGCAGGTTTGCAGCCGTTCCGCGTCGCGTCGGCAGGTGCTGGCCGCCATCGCACACCAGGCGTTGCTCACCAGGCATCGCCAATCACGGGAGGGTCCTGCCACCAGCTCACGTCCGGCAACTGCAGCCCGTGCTGGCTGCACAGCTGCTCTGCCTCCGCCCAGGAAGCCTGCGGGGGTGGCGGGCGTGTGGTGAGTGGGAAGGAACGAAGGGCACGCATCCAGCAACAGTGCGGCGACGTCAGCCCTGCCCGCTGCACGCACCTTCATCGCGAAGAGCGCCGAGTGCGCCGAGCCACTGGCGTCTGAAGATGCTGGCGCCTCCTCCTGCCCGTGCCCACTCCGCATACGCTGCTGCTGCTCCCGCTGTGAGTTGCTGGCGCTGGTGCCTAGCCCGCGCAGCTTGGCGGCTCTCAGGCTGCGCCGTCCTGTTGAATCGAAGGTGGCACGCAGTGCTGCTTGCGTGGCTGGTTCTGAGCTGCGCAGGTGCCGCCCCGCCTGCACGAGGACGGCCGTGTGGAGGCTGACTACGCTCGCGGCGAGTAGCAGCGCCGCGTAGGGCCGCCTGGTCGCCATTTCGTCGACCTACAGTCGTCCAAGGAGGCGCCAATTGGCGTTCGAAATTGGCTACACGCAGAGAGCGGACGCCTGCCACAACGACAATCCCGGCGTTGCGCCCACTCACGCCGCTGCCCCGTGGCTCCTCTGAGGGGCGCTTGCAGCCCCTCCTCGTGGGGCAGTAGCAAAGAGTGGAGGAGCTGGTGCGCGGGCTCCTTGCCCAGTGGCGGTGAGCTGAAGGAGTGCTGTGCTTGTCAATGCGCCTAGCTAGTGAGTGCGCTTCCCTCCTCTTGAAGGAGCGCGTCAGGGCGTGGCGCATGGCGACGCTTCACCATCCAAACAGGACCACAACTGAGCCAGAGCAGAACCGTAGGACTTGTGCTGAAGCACTTGGACGTCGTAGGAGGCCCGCCCCTTGGAGATCTCCCAGGCTCTTGCCACCCTGCGGGCCAGGCGGACAACCGCCGCCGCACGCCTCCGCGCTCCGCTCTACAGCGTCCCCAGCTCCCAAGGAGGCGCACTGCGCTGGCAACGGCACACGCTCTCAAGTAGTGGAGCTACAGAGCTGCAGGTGAGCCTGAAGGTGGCCGCTGGTGGCGCGAAAAGGTGCAGGCGGTGCAGGATGAACCTGGAGATGGTCCTCTCCTGCGCGCGCATCGTGGTGGTGGCGACCTTGTCGCGCACGCACTGGGCAGCAGCGCCAAGCACGGCGATGAGCGTGTGGAGCTCCTCACCCTTTCTTCACGAGTGTCGGCGACTCGCCCAACGCCGCGCAGCGCGCTGAGTCCTCGCGACCACAGCGGCGGTGTCGGGTGCCGGTTAACGCCCACTAGCGCGCCCCAGCGCTGCCCCTCACTGGCGGGAGCGGACGTGGGGCTCTTGGACGGCTGAGCGAGCCCACCAGCGAATGGCGCACTCCTCAGCTCCAGTCTACAGACCAACGCGTCAGGAGTTTGAGAGAACCACGTTCGTGGACTTCGTGACAGGAGTCTTCAGGACGCAGCCTGACCTGCCCTGCTTCAAGGTGCCGCCCCGCGCACGGGCGCCTTGCACGCCGCGCTGCGCCCCCACCTGGCAGCAGACCACCCTCGGACGCGCACCTGAAGCTGCCATTCACCCATGTCCTCCACATGGATGGATCGCAGGTGGTGCCACCAGCCGGCTGGCGCGCACGCTCCACCCCGTACCCCGACCTCGAGACGGTCTGGATCGACACTCCCATCCGCCAGCACGTCTTTGGCAAGGCTGGAGCATACAGGTCAGCGTTGGCGGTGGCACCTGCAGCTCCTCCGGCCGAACGTGGAGCATGCTGCCCGTTCTTCCCTGCACGCGCTCACACGCGTAACCTCCTGCGCACTCCTCAGGTGCATGCTGGTGGAGGCCAAGAAGCTCAGCGTGGCCTCCTTCCAGAAGCTCGCCGAGGAGGAGGCCGCCCGCCTCACCAGCCACCGCAAGGGCCAGGACGGCAACACCCGCCCCGTCGGCGTGCTTCCCAGCCAGGCCCCTGGCGCAACCGGCGTGCCATCCAGTTCCGCCTCGTGCCAGCCGCTCAAGACCGCCGCCCGGCAGGATGCTGCAGTGGGCGCTCAGGGCGGCGGCGGCGGCGGTGCTAGCAGCAGCAGTGCCGTCGTGGCGAGCCAGGGCGGCGCGGTCGACGCGCTGAACGAGCGGGCCTTTTGGGCGTCCATCACGCTCAACCCTCCCATGTACGGCGCAGACACTCCCATGTCCTTCTTCGACGAGGAGCTGGTGAGAGCTCTGCGGGAGAAGAGGTCGCTTGCGATGAGGCGTCTTGGGCCCGCACTCATGGTGGCCTTGTAGTGGCAAGGCTCCTCCGAGCGCGGCCAGGGCTGTCAGGCATGCAGGCACTGAGACGGCATTGTTGGTGTCTGCGTGTGGTGCCTTTTGCTGCACGCAGTCTTTTGGCTGGAACCTCCGCAACCTGGGGGACCTGCTGCAGACGCGCAACGTGCCACAGGTGCCAGGTGCGCTCAGCTGCCCTGGTCGCATACGAGGCCTTACGTACGCATGCGTCTGGACGCCGGCCGTGCTGCCTTGGTTGATGCGGCCTGCTGCCCCATTTGCAAGCTACACACACACACATGAAGGCCCCGCAGGTCAGGCGCAGCAGCAGCCTGCACACGCACAATTGTGGCGGCTTGCATCCACACCTGCAGGAGTCACGACGCCAATGTGCTACTTTGGGTCGTGGCGCGCCTTCTTCGGCTGGCACAAGGAGGACAAGGTGAGTGCCCAGACCCACGCAACACTTGTTGTGTTCAGCTTAGCACGCACTGCCCTACGCACAGGGCGCTGTGCAATATCACGCTCGCCACCTGTGGTGCTGCTTCTGTGGATTGCCTGACCGCTTGCAGGACCTCCTGTCCATCAACTACATCCACTTTGGGGCGCCCAAGGTGAGCGTGCTGATGCAAGTCTTCTGCAAACGCGCAGCGATGAGCACCAGACGTGCCTTTTTGGTTGATCGTCAGCCTCTTCACATCACATGCTCTGGCCTGGGCTGGTGCCTAATCTTTCCTCGCTGCTGATCCGTGTTGCCTTGGTTGCCGCGGCTGGGCTGCCCTGCTTGCAAGCGCACACACACACACACACACAAACACGTGCTTGCCCCGCGCGCCGTGCAGGTGTGGTACTGCGTCTCGCCCAAGCACGCGGCGCTGTTTGAGCGCATGTGCGCCTCGCTCTTCCCCGAGCAGGCGCGTGGGTGCAGCGCCTTCATCCGCCACAAGGAGCTGCTCATCTCGCCCTCGCAGCTGCGCACCTATGGCGTCCCCTTCACCATGGTAAGAGCCTCTGTCCTTCAACGCCACAGCACGCTTGCTGCTTGCAGCCTACGCCTTCTGCACATCATTGCGGACTCTACGCCTCCCCCTGCCCTGCTGCCTGTTTGTGTACCATTTGCTAAGACCCTGCTGCTCACATCACGCCACCCGCCGTGCACACAGACCAAGCACGAGGCAGGCGAGTTCATGGTGCTCAACGCAGCGGCCTACCACGCCGGGTACAACATGGGCTTTAACGCTGCGGAGGCCATCAACTTCGCCACCGAGGTGCGGGCGGCACACAACGTCTGTTTGCCTGAACTGGCTGCTCCATACGTAAGCTCAATACACCCTAGCTCCTCACTTCTGATGGCACATGCCACAGCTACCCTCCCTAACCCTAGGCCCAGACAACACTGCTGCCCTGTACCACCTGCACCGGCGCCCGCCCGCAGGACTGGGTGCCGGTCGGCAAGGCGGCCAACATGTGCCGCTGCGAGGTGATGGGGGCCGCTGTCCACATGTCGATGCGCATCTTCGACCCAGAGTACAGCGACCCGTACAGCCCCACATCCTCCGCCTCCGGCGATGACACCGACGGCTCAAGCTCCAGGCAGCAGGACGACAGCGCCTCGCTCAACAGCGACGCGTCCGAGCACACGACCGCGTCGGAGGCGCTGCGTCAGCGCGCGAAGCAGCGGGTGCAGGCGCTGCTGCAGCACGCGCTCCGGCAGAACCGCGCCGCGGCCGGCACCGCCGCCACCGGCGCAGCAGCCCCCCTCGCCCTCACACCCGCCCCCGCTACCCACTCACCTCACCCAACGCCCCACCTCGCTCCAACCGGCCAGCCACGCGCCCACGGCAGCACACCCAAGCTGCCCAAGCAGCACGCCGTCGCCGTCGGCCGCCGTTTCAACAGCTCCCAGGCGGCCGCCATCGACAGGTTCATCGAGGGTGCAAAGCTCCGCCGAGCGCAGCTGCAGCAGCAGCGCGCGCCAGCACCACCACAACCACCAGCGCCAGGCACGCGCAACACGCGGCTGCACCCCGACGCTGAGCCGCCGCAGCCGCCAGCACCGCGCTCGTGCCTCAGCCCAGAGGCTCTCAAGCTGCTGGGGCTGGCGCACGCCAGCCAGAAGCGCAAGCGCTCCCCTGCTTCCTCACCCGGGGCGGCTGCTGCCGCTGCCTCACTTGCTGCTGGTGCTGCTGCTGCTGCCTCAGTTGCTGCCGGTGCTGGCGGCGCCGGTGCTGCTGGGCCTGGGCCTGACGCTCAGCTGCCGGCGCCGGCCGCTGCTCACAAGGTGGTGGGGCAGGCGATCTCACCACGCAGCCCTCCTAGCAAGCGTTCCTTGGCGGGTGCAGGCGGTGCTGCCAAGGTGCGCACGCCGACCCGCGTGCAGCTGTCACCGCCGCAGCAGCAGCAGCCGCGGCAGCGGCAGGTGGAGGTGGAGGTGGTGCACCTGGACGATAGCAGCAGCGACGGCGAGGAGGAGGAGGAGGACGTGGAGGAGGACGTGGAGGAGGGGCGCGCACATGGGCACAGCGGCGGGGCGGCGAGGGTGAGGGAGAGGGACGTCGTGCGGCGCTCCCTGCGCCTCAGCCTTGACAAGCAGCAGCAGCAGCAGCAGCAGCAGCAGCAGCAGCAGCAGCAGCGCCACGCGTCACACAGCGCGGCAGGGGCTGGTGCTGCTCACGGCACGGCGGCGCTGCTGCACGCCCTGCCAGACGGCGCGGTGCTCCACGCTAGCGGCCTGGTGCTGATGCCCGTGGCGCTGCTGCCACGCGTCGCACAGCCACAGCCCAGCCCGCCGCACGCCGTCAGCGGCACTGCCGCCGCCGCCGCACAGCCACTGCGGCATTCCGCGGCATTGCTCGGCGCAGGCGCAGGCGCTGCTGCACAGCCGCCAGCCGTGCATCCCCCGCACTCCCCACCGCTTGGCGGCAGGGGCAGCGGCGGGGGCGGGGGCAGTGGCGGCGCTCAGCCTCAGCAGCTCCAGGCGCAGCAGCAGCAGCAGCAGCAGCAGCAGGTGACGGACGAGGTGCGGCAGTTGGTGGCTCAGCTGCAGCAGGACCCGGCGCGTGGCCAGCCTTACGCCGTGGTGTGGGAGCACGAGGGCCAGCGTCAGTTCAACCTGGTGCAGGAGCTGAGGCAGCCGTCGCGCACCTCCAAGGACTACGTGAGGCTCAGGTGCGGAACCGTGTGGGGAATGGCGCCTGCTTCAGGCAGCGCTGCGCGGGGCCGTTGAAGTGAATTCACTTGTGCAGCGTGGCAAAAGAGGACAGTGCTAGAACTTACATCAGCTGCATGCAGGAACGGGGGGCCTGACGCCAGCTTATGCTTACTTGTACTTGTGACTGCTGAGTCACGCCGCAGGCTCTTCCATGAGGACCCCAGTGACGGGTTGTACCGCCCCGCTCTCGAGGTGTGGGAGGAGCTGCGCACCGCGCTGGTGCCCGTGCGCACGCGCCAGGTGTTGCATCTGAGCACCTCGGGCGGCGCCGTCACCCTGCCGGCCTACCAACTGCTGACGCACAAGGCGCGCGTCCTGGATACGGTGCTGGTGGGCTGAGGGTAGGCTATGGGCATGGGGCCACGACCCTGTCGTTGGCGGCAACCGCCAGATTGCTCGTGCCAGCAAGCCGCAGAGGTCTGCGCATATTTCTGGGTGCCGCTGCCGCGGCACAAGGTCTCCCCTTTCAATCAAAATTCTCTCTGGCCAAACTGCTGACTTGCGGCAATTTGGGCCGAGCACTTTAGCCGCGGTTGCTTTGCGATTCCTGCCTAAAATGCTCCCGCCATTCATGCTGCCCACACTAACTGGGCACTGTCCTCACTTCCACCGACATTTGGACGTTTGTCCGCTCCCTGAGGGGTTTGTGGCGTCTAGGTAGGCAGGAGCACGAGTGGTTCCGCAGCCACCGTGGCACCGTGACTGTCACAGCTACGTCGGACGCCTCTTCATGCAGGGGCAGCAGAGGGCTCCATGCGACTGACGTCATGTGTACGAAGCCGACAGCCCAGAGGGTGGGCCTTGCAGGGATGAGCACTGGCCCAACAACATGTCGCGCAGGAGGCATGTGGACCCACAAGCGAGTACTGTGCTGTGCTGTGAGCAGCCATGCTGCTGCGAGGGAGAGGGAGTGGCCTGGATGACGGATGTAGGGTTACGGATGGTGGTGTGATCCTTCTGGCAGGGGTTGATTGACCCCTTGACGTCCCCGCTTTGGCGTTCCCGAGTTGACCTTTGACGTTGCTTTGGTGTTGACCTGCGGCCGACCTTGGCTGTTCTACGCGCTCCGACCTTGCAGTGTTCCAGCAGCGCCTGGTTATTGATCTGCTGCCATTGCCGGTGCTGCTGCTCGTGATCCCCGTTGAACAGGCTTGACCAGGGTGAGTCTTGTGATTGCAAGCGCAGATGGGATCGCGCACGCCCCGCCACAGCAAAGGGAAGACGCGAGTCCACAGCAAAGGCACAGCAGGGACGGTCAGAAGGTCGGTTCTACTTCTTCTTCTTCTTGGCGTCTGGGGCTTCCTCCTCCTTCTTCTTGGACCGCTTGTTCAGCTTGCGTAGGTTAACACTGCAGTGGAGAGCATTCAGCAACGCAGCACGCGGCACCGTGTGTGCCACTTGCAGCACAGCACCCCGCCACCCACGAAATGCTATCCAGGCGCCCCAATCACTCACTACTCGGCCTCCTCGTTGTGGGTGCCTGGCACGCGAGGCGGCATGAAGTACCACGAGGCCAGCTGTGCGCCCTGCAGCGGCCGCGCCAGCACGCGCCGCCCCGTCCGCTCCCCCGGCCGTATGGGCTCGCCAAAGATGCGCGCCCGTGTCTGCGCGTAGTCTGGCTCCTGCTGCGGTGAGGACTCCTGCTGCTGCTGCTCTCCCTGGCTCTGGGTCGGCGGCGTCGGTGTGGAGGCGGTGCTGGACGCTTGCTGCTGTGCCTGCTGTTGGTGGGTGCTGGTGCTAGCCTGTAGGTGCGATGACACGCTGGTGGTGAGGCTGCGGCATTGGGCTGGGAGGAGCTGCGCGCCCGACGTCCACCACGATGGCGCCGCAAGGACAGCGGAGGTGCAGGGGGGAGGAATGGTGCAGATCTGCGACAGTAGCCTCCTGGTCGCCATGACGCTTGGCTGCTCTCACGTTTGACGCCGCGCCCAGCTTCACCACGCAAACCCTGCAGACCCTCAATATTTGCTCGAGGGCAGCACGCACTGCCCATATACGAGCCCACAGGCGAGTACTTCAGGTTTCGTGGCCTTCTGGATACCAACCCGATCAAGAGCGGGAGCCCAGCGCTCAGCGAGCCGCGGACATCTTCTAAGCGTGGCAGCAAGAGCCTTGCGCAGAGGCACAGTAACGATTACACAGCCTACGAGGGCTGCGAAGGGATTCGAGCGCGCGTGAGCAGGTGCGACTCGCATACCTCCTGCCGTGCGGTCATTTGCATCTGCATCTCCTGCGCCGCTGACAGCAAACAGGACACAGCACCACGCAGGCGAGCTTCACAGAAGTCACCTGAGCACAGCCTGCAATCCTGCAGCACCCGACGGAGGTGCCGCCTCCGTCCCGTACATCGCGTCGCCAAAGCACAGCGCCACCTTCACACACATACTGCAGGAGCCACCCGCAGCACCATGGACCCGATGGAACGCAAGCTCTACGGGGACTACCCTCCCCCCTTCCAGACGCACGAGTACCAGCACAGCTACGCCGTCGCACCCCGCCAGGGCCAGGACAACATCGCCCTGCTCATGCAAGGCTGGCACGGCCTGCAGCAGCAGCAGCAGCAGCAGCAAGGCGGCCCAACCACCCAACCGCCCAACCGCACCTCCTCCCAGGGCGCACCGACCTACCACCGCGCCGGGCAGCAGCAGCAGCAGCACTATGGCGCCACCACCAGCGCGGCATACGGAGCGGGATACGTCCAAGGTCCGCCGCCGGCAGCAGGAGCGCCCACCAACTACGCGTACGACGTGTACGGCTACGGTGGGCCACAGCCGTCGAGCGAGGGGAGGTCGCCGAGGGCGGTGCATGAGTATGCCCCCGTGGCAAGCCCTGGGGTGGGACAGGCGTATTACACGGGTCAGCAGCAGGGTGGTCCGGCGGCGGGGAGCTACACACCGGCGGCGCCTGGGCAGGTGCGTGTGGTGGTGGTGTTTCGTATCTCGTTTCGTTTCGTTACATGTTGCTGTCAGCCGGGCATGGCTGCTTGGCATAGCAGGCAGGTCAATGAGTAAGACGCGAGACACAGGCGCGTGCACAAACTGCGCCAGGGACAGGTGGTCGCGCACGTTCCCTCCCTCAGGTAGCACTGCCGCATGATC
>QAXK01008917.1:0-13615 GCA_004335735.1 Chlorella sp. KRBP | reverse complement strand
AAAACCACCACAAGGGGGTCATGTGGCTTTAAATAGTCAGCACAAGCTCTCCCATGCTTTGCAAAGCTGTATAGCATCGACCTGGACCACAGCCAGTAGGCGATCTGCGTCAAAACCATCGTTCTGGCACCGTCAAGTGCGACATTATGGTTTAAAGACATTGAAAGTCAGTTGTATAGCTATCATCTGTGACCGTATGGCTCAATGTCAAGCAAGAACACCTTCCCCAGTTCAAGGGTTCTACTGCTCAACCTCCGAACTGGCAGGCTGACAGCCTGTCATGTCATATGACATGCATGGCACTTCTTACTCCTGCAATCCGCTCGCTGCTTCTACCTGCGTTGTCCAAACAAAGACCAAAACATCTTTTCTTTTCGTGGCTAAATAAGTGTCAGAGCTGCTTGCGTTGGTTCAAGGCAGGCACGGCTGATTGTTGGCCTGGATTTTGGCCTGTACTCATCCAGCTGGCAGAAATCAGCATGACCTTGAGCTACTGTCGACGCTCATGCGCCGCTGAGCCCAAGACAGGTTTTCAAAGGCTGCGAATCTTCATGCTGGCATAACACGTGAGCCACCGTGTTTGCCACTCCCCCACACCAACTGCCTGGTGCTTGCAGATGTACCTATGTCTGCATCTGCAAGCTGCACAAGCACTGAACAGCTGCTGACCGGACTACACAAGCCAAAGCACTAACAAGGCCCAGCATACTGGGCTAAAAAGACAGATCTCCCCATAGCAGTCGTTTGGACGCCAGCCATGTGCATGCCTGCAATTGAATCAACTATCCTCTCCTAAAAAAAATTACAGAAACTGCAGAGACACCTCAACAACGCTTGGCGCAGTTCAAGCAGCAAGCAGATCACGGAAAGGGCCACTGCCTTGGTGGCCTGATGCAGCAGCACAGCCCAAGCAGCAGCACTGAACTCGAGCACAGATCCTCAGACACCTGGGACAGACAGACACCGCAGGAGCCCTAGCCTGGCCAGGTGCTGCCAATAGGCATGCTCTTCCGGCAGCAGCAGTAGCTGCACCCCCAGGCAGCAATGCTTGACAACACCAGCAACCCCTTGCAGGTGAGTGCATTAGTACTGCAGCACCTGCTCGTCAGCAGTGCATCACGCCCTTGCCTTGAAACCCTTGACGCGGATGTCATCTGTCTCCTTGCTGCAATCAGAAACAGGAATGCAGGCAGGGTCGGCATTAGCAGTAGGGCCCCACGTGCCGCATCCATCCTCCCCCCCATGCGCGCACACGCCTTGGCAGCTGCAGCACATGCGCGCATGCACACATCACAAGACAGCCCCCCTGCGATGCAGCATGCAGGCCCAGCGCCAGCTGTTGTTCACCTGTAGAAGGCTGCGATCTCTGGCACTGTGGCCATTGTGTGCTGGAACTCCTTGAGCATCGGGTATGAATCCAGCAGGTCCAGAGGCAGACCTGTGACATCCAGCAGCAGAGTGATGCACACCCATGTTGTGAGCACAAGCAGGTTGGGTGGGGCTGCACAGTGGTCCACTGCTGCTGCGGCAACCCAGAGCTTGGTGGCCGCTGCAAACGAACAGGATGGAGAGCCATGCAGTACTTGGAAGTACACTGCAGTTGCTCTGTTGCCCCCCCCCCCAACCACCTGCATGTCACGAAGGTTCAAAAGTTCAAAGGTTCTACCCAACCCCACAGCTCCCCATCACCCTCCCTAGTGCCTCTCACCATCCAGCCAGCCACTCTGCAGGGTGCTGAGGTTGCAGAACACGGCCACGTCACCATGTGTGATCTTGTCCCCTGTCAGGAACTTGCCGGCGCGCCCCTCCTGCAGTAGCATAACGACACACAGGCGCCGTGACAAGGAGGGCAAAGCAGAGGAGCTCGACAAGACATTCCGCGCCTTGCAGCCGCTGCGGCCACAACCAAGGACCAGTCCCACTGCATGCCTGAGTGTTCAACACAAATGCACTTTTCATATCTTACGCAAGGCATGCCTGTCAACACCACAGGCAAAGGTGAGTTCAGCCTTATGAATGACACAAGGCCCAAACGCCATCGCCTGTACCTCAACTCTCACCGCTGAAGCTGGACACGCCCAAAGGCACCAGGTGACGCTCACGAGTTGGCTGCCTGGCTGACCCCCCTTTGCCTACACGAACTCACCAGCAGCTTGCTCATGAGCTTGAGCTTGTCGCCCAGTGCACCAGCCAGCAGCTCCTGGCGGGCCTTCACCTTCTCTGCAGGGTCCTGGAGCTTGAAGCTTGGGTAGCTGCTCAGCACAGCACAGCATGAGACAGCACAGCATGACACAATGAGGCACAACACAGTGTCTCAGCATATATGCTGTGCTGCGCAGTAACGACCAGTACAGTACCTACCAGTACAGTACCATGCGGTGCCATACCGTACAATGCAATAAGCACCAGGCGCACATGTGCAGGGCAGCCGCTGCGGTCTATGCGTCGTGCAGTCGTTGCACACGCTTCAAGGTGTGTTTGCGTCCAACCTGGCCTGACTGGGATGTAGGACCCACACAGCGCATGCACAGGCATCTGCAGTGCTGATTGTGAGGTGACGTTGCTGCTGCCACAGGAGAGATCACTTCTTCTTTACACTGCCATGGAATTCCTGACACTAACACTGCCATGGAATTCCTGACACTAACTCAAGAGTTACCAAGGACTCACATGGTCTGCCAGACATCCTCGCAGAAGAAGTAGGCCTGGTCCGCCAGAGCTGCCTGCCAGGGGTCCTGGGGCATCAGGCCCGCAAGGGTAGCCACGTAGTGGTCTGCATCAGGGTGTCACAGGTACATGTGCATGCTTGAGTGGCACATGCTGCCTGCTGGCTACTGCCAGGGTGTGTCCAAGGACTCGAACTTTTCTGTGAAAGGTGGTCTTGTGCACATACATGTCAGCTGGACACGGTCTTGTAGCTGGGAATGCTCCATGCAAGCAGCTGGCAGCACCCAAGGCCTGGCAGGGCTCACCAATAGCTGCACTCTGTGCCAGGCACTTGCCACCATCCAGGTGCAGCACAGGGAGCTGGGCAAAGGTGCACTTGGACTTCAGGTCACTCTCCTTCCACTCATCAAACGTCAGACGTTTGTCCTGCGGATTATAAAAGGTTCGGCGTTGCTCAGGTGCCATGTCCCCAAGCACTGCTATGATTACCAGTCCTGTCACCAGTCTTGCACACGCATCTGCAGCAGCATCTGCGTCAGTGAGGCAGGTGCGTAACTCACTTCAAACTCAAGCTTGCCCAAAGTGAACAGCAGACGCGCAACCTCCGCTCGTGCAGGGATACCGAAGTAGATGAGTGTTGGGGCCATGATCAAGACAGCAGATCGCAACTCTGCGTTGCACGAGATCAAATAGACGGCGGAAATGGTCGACGTTCTCACGAACTGTGCTCGTCAGCTGTATATGGCGACTCTTGGCGAGTGCATGCGCCTCAAGAAGCCTCTAGGCCTGCTTCTCACACTCTTACACAGTCACTTGAGTAAAGACTAGTCATCAAGACCTGGTTGTGAGCATACTGCGCTGTACACTGGCAGAGAGTTGCAACGATCAAATCCTGAGCTCACACTGGACGTGACGTAGCTGTCCATGTCTTTGCAAGAGCTGCAACCTTCATTCAAACCATGCCCATGATGGGCAGCTGCAGTCAGCAGCCTCCCAATTGCCCAAATGATGCTGTATACGCTCTGGACACGCAAGAAGCAGCTTGTACAGTCACAGGTGACCCATCTCACAGCTGCTGCTGGCGCCCTGGCTGCCTTGTGCCAAGCACCTTGTTGGTATGCTTCCTAGCTGCATAGAATGCTGCACTGCCCGGGTCCCCGGTTGCTGCTGCCTTGCGTGCTAGCTCAGCACGCTCCCATGCCTCTGCTGGGTCCAGGTAAGCACCATCATCTGCGCCACTGTCACCTGCTGCAGCTGCATTAGATCCCTGCACAGGCACAAACACAGGTCCAGGTTTGTCAGAGCTTGCACATCAGCTGCAAAAATGCGGCAGGAACCCAAGCCAACTCTCACCCACAATACGCATTGCAGTTACTGTTAGCCCAATACAGGTGCACCGAGCTGAGTGGTGTGCGCAGGGCACCTTGCACTGAGCCTTTGAGCCACTGCGCCCACCCCCGACCCACAGTCCCTGCCGACAGTCCATCTCACCTGTGCAGCCCGTCCAAACGCCTGCTGCTCCGCCCACTGGTTGAAGCCAGCCAGCAGGGCCTCCTTTGCTGCAGCCAGGCCACCCACTGCGGCGTCACAGCTGCTGCGCAACTCCTGCAGGCCCTCGTACAAAGTGCGGTACCTGCAGGACACACCACCATGAGCGCCGTGACACACCGCAGCGTGGCAGCAGAATGCGCAGCGAGCAAGGCGTTGGTCACGACAGTGCGAGTACAGCGCAATGACAGAGTCAGTCGCCTCCTGTAGACCTACATTGTGTTGCATAATCCCTCAGTTGTTGTGCCTGACAAGTCCATGCAACTCTGTCAGCAGCCTGGGGTGACTCCCTACCTGGCCTTTGCCGCCTTGAGCTCCTGCAGCAGCTGCTGGTGCTCATCATCCAGCACATCACCCTCATTGCCAGGCGCACCACTGCTGCTGCCACCTGCCGCTGCTGCGCGCTTCCTGGCATCCACCTGCTCTGCAATGCTGTCGATGTCAGCCTTGGCTGCATTGACCTCGACACCCCCAACCTGCACCAGTCACACAGAGCAGCACCCAAGCCAACAGGGGCGGGCGCAGGAATCAGTCCAAGTCAGCATGCTGTGAAATTGTTACAGTCACAGTAACAGTTACAGAAGTTTGGAACATGTGGTCGCATGGCACATGAACCCCCATGTGGCACACAAACGTTTCTCAAGTGGCATGCCCAATCACTGGATGAGCCACCTCTTGCAGGGTGAGCCTGGCCCTCACAGTCAGCCCTCACAAAGTAACACAAGCTCACAAGCACCCAGATGCAAAGTAAAGCACTGCAGCATGTCTTGGCGACGCGGACGTACTTCACGAGACGGTCAGTAGAGTGATCTGACACAGCAGCTTCATTGAATGAAGAACCCACAAGCCCTTGCAGGCTCACCTTGAGCTCCTGCTTCAGCTGTGCCACCAGCTGCTGCTGCTGCCGCACTGCCTCTGCCTGCTGCATGCCCTGTGCGGTGGAGTGCTTATACTTGCTGAACAGCGCATTGTGATCCACGCCAAGCTCCATCCCGCTGCTGTCTCCAGCCGCAGCACTGCCAGTAGCCCCTGACGTGCCAGGCCTGGGGGACTGCTGTGATGCTGGCCGCTGCTGCTGCTGCTGTTGCTGCTTGGACTGGCTGCTGAAGTTGGCCCCGTACGGTGCTGGGCTGCTGCTCCTGCTGCTAAGGGGCGCAGGGACCCCTGCTGGTGCTGCTGCTGCTGGCTGTGCTGCTGTGTGGGCTGGTGGCGTGCCTGGTGGCCGGGCAAACAATGGGGCTGCAGGCGACAACATGCAGGGATATGAGGTCAGTGTTGCACTGAGGTGCTTTGTTGATGTGTTCAATACCAGCAATGCAGGGATTGGCAGCAGAGGTGCCTGGCAAGCCAGAGACAACGTACGCCACTGCATGCAGCCCATATGGTGCTGGCAGATGCATGCGCCTATGTCACTTGCATCCCTGCTGCTGCTGCTGCTGCTGCTGCTGTTGCTGCTGCTGCTGCTGCCAGAACAACTTGACATATTGTCGCTAGCGCAGTGGCATCACTGCAAACATGCCAACAACGACTTCTTCAAGCTGTCTCACCTGTGCCAATGCAGAAGCCCCCACTTGCAGCTGCGTCCACATCACCCACTCCAGAAGCCTCAAGGTCCTCGCCGCCTCCCTGCATGCACCAGTCGCAGACACCTCAATCATTCCTTTCAATACACACGCTGCACATGACACACTCACCCAGCCAGCTAAGACAGCTATGCACACCCCACATGGTAAGCCCCCCATGTACAGACACGCTACACCCATTCACAGATCCTGCACAGCCCATGCACAGCCATGCACAGCCCCTTCCAGAACCTCATCCCCGAGGCTGTGTCTCCAAGGCCAACAACAAAGCTGGTGCTCACCACCCCCGCTGTGCTGTGCTGTGACGTCCTGGCCAGGTCGCCCTGTGCGGCTGCAGCTGCCCAGCTGCTGCTGACTACCTTGAAGGCCTTGTAGGTCTCACGGATGCGCTTCAGGCTGTCGGTGGGCAGCTCGTCCAGCTCAGCAGCACCTGGGCCAGCAGCAGTCACAGCAGCAGCAGCAGCATGGCAAAGACAGCATCAGCAGCATCTCTGTCTTTGCGCTGTGGTTGGCTTCATAACAGGCAAACAGGCCCCAAGACTTCACGTCCATGGGCGGCCCACTGTAAGGATCAAGAGGGTTCCGCATCACAGGCATGCACTGCACTGCCGAGCAGCAGCCACCAGCCGCACCTGACAGGTACCTCAGCACCAGCTGCTGCAGCTCCAGGCGCTCCTCATCAGACAGGTCCTCATACACCACCCGCCCCCGGCCCGACAGCATGTCCCGCATCGCCAGCTCCTGCCGCAGCTCCCTGATCTGCCGCTCAGCCTTCTTGAGCGCCAGCAGCGGGTCGCCGCTCTCGTTGACCTGCGCGTCCGTCTGCAGGCAGCGCACGCGCGCCGCAAAGCGCAGCGTGCTGACGCACTCCTCGAGGTGCGCCTCCTCCGGCCACAGGTTTGCGATCATGACCGTGTTGCTGTTGCCGCCGATCGCGTCCCGCAGGGCTGCTGTCAGCTTGGACTGCCTGTGGCGTGGGGCGACAGAGCACAGAGCCACAATAGGAACTTTGCTAGAGTCAAGCCTACAACATCCAGGGCTGCTTGCAGATACTTTTGGCTGTGGCAGACACCCTGGCGAGCTGCGCATGCTGCCTTGGGCAGCTGAGTCCAGACTTGGAGTCACCCAGCGCAACTCAAATGATGCTAGCATGGCCACAGGTCAGAGGCAGTCAGAGGCAGACCCCACCTGAAGGGCACATGTGCATCCCCCCTGGCGAGTGCGTTGACCACCTGCTCCAGGAAGCTGAGGGACTTGTTTATGCAGCTGGACTCACGCAGCTGCTCATAGTTTGCACCCCCGCCACCTGCTGCAGCCTGCGTCTTCTTGATGCGCTCACTCCCTGCAGTGCCAAGCAGCAGGCACAGCAAGGCACCCGTGCTGGTTCCGGTTGAATAGTCGCTGCGACTGACCAAGTGGCAGCGGCAGGAAAGTAACTTCCAAACAACAAAGCCATGCAAGTGCTGGACCCCTTGAGACCAAAGCGATGCAGGTCAGACAGATACCGCACACACCAGCATAAACCAAGCTGCAAGCAAAGCAGCAGTTGGGTTCGAGCTGAGCTGCTCACACAGCACACCCTATCTGCCTACCTGCTAGGTCCACCAGATGCAGCTTGCTGAGCAGAGCGCGCTCCTCTGCTTCAGCGCTGGCCCGCATCTCGATATGCAACGTAAAGAGCGCGTGGCTGCGGCTGCTGTTGGTGTTCAGCGCGTGCTGTGCTGTGCTGCGTACCTGCTCCCCAAGGAAGAACTGCCGCAAAGCCTCCTCCTCACTCGACACAGGGACCATGGTCAGCCCACGCACCTGCAGGACACGCATGCATGGCGGTCATTGATGGCCTGGTGCATGCCAGCACAACGACTATGGCACTTTGCTGTGTAAACGCAAAGTGCCATAGCTTTGCGACCATGGAGATTCTCAAGCTCGGCACATGCGTCGACAAGCCCTGGACACTCGATGCAACCTCCAAACACCATAACAGACGCCAGCCTGCCTGCACAGCTGCTTCTGGTGGTTGTGCTAGGCCTGAACAGCAGCGGAGAGGACAGCACGTCTCACCACAGTGGTCGCTGCATCGTCCAGGATCGCCAGGGAGTCTCCAGCAGAAGGGTCTGGGGACAGCAGGTCCCGCAGGCTCTCGTTGTAGATCTCCATGTAGCTGACTGAGATGGTGTAGATGCGGTCGGTGCGCATGTCCACATTCCTGAACACGTGCTGCAGAGCACGAGGGATGATGCCTCTGTGGGCGTAGTTGCGGGCATCGCCTGACATTGTGAACGTCTTGCCAGCGCCAGTCTACAGGATGCAGGACAAATTGGACAGCAGCACGGGGCACGGCCTGAGGGTGCTGCTGCTTGTGAAGCACAAACTGCTGCACATACAGGCTTCATAAACGTGCCGTATATCAGGGTTGCTGTTTGTAGGCAGTTGAGTATGCTGCTGCTGGCATGGCTGTGTGCTGGGGCCTGCTTGCAGTGCCACGCAGGCGCTTTCCTGCTGCCAGCATTGAGCATCCCCTGACCCAGCTGCTGCTGCCGCCAATGATTTGCTGGTGTTGCACAGAGCAGCAGCTGCAGCAGGTACTGCCAGCACTACATGCATATGCCGTGTTGAAACATCAAGCGCTCAGGCACCATGCAGGAGTGGCAGTGTTCCCTGTGGTAGAGCACTGTTCAACATTTGAGAGATCCTGCACCCTGCTTATCCTGCAGCCTACCATATTGCTACGTCCATCAGCTGGTTCCCAGGCTGCGCACACACCTGTCCATATGCAAATACTGTCGAGTTGTATCCAGCAAGTGAGCTGTCAACTGCCTCATGCACGCAGGTGTTGTAGACCACATCCTGGCTGACATTCTCCAGAACACCATCAAACTGCAGCAGGCAGCACAAAGCCAGCAGCTGCAGCTGTGACGTCCTGAAAGCTGCTATGTAGGCAGTGCAATAGAAACTCATGTTCATATGCGATGCAGACAGCTGCAGCCCATTTTGGTGTTTTCTTCACCCTCTCAGAGGGTGAAATATGATGTGCTCTGTGTCAGCACATGTTTGTGCATGCGATCCTGTCAACAAGCAAAGGTGGTTGTATGTCAAGAGGCTCAAAACATGCTTACCTTGAACGTGAGGCTTTCTAGCTGATTGTTGATGAGGCAGTCATCCTGCTTGGGGAATGCTACTGTGATGGTCTGGCTGTCCTTGCTTTGCAACCTGCAGGACAGCGCAGCAGCATGGCAATCCTGAAACTGGCAGCTTGATTAACATTGATGTTGTCTGTTGCATGTGCAGCTGTTGATCCAGCTTGTGTAGTTCGCCCTGCAAAGGACTTGCTGATGTTGACAGCAGCTGCAGGGTGAGGGAGGCTGGCTGTGCTCACTTAAGTCCCTCATAAGGCCTTGCAGTAGGACGAGTCCTTACGAAAATCTTGACATGCGATTTCTTCCCCATCCTGGCTCCACTCGTTGCACTAAACGCTCATGAACATGTAAAAGAGCAGCACTGTGCTGTTCGATGGTGTCGTGCTTGGATTCTACCAACACGACGGCAGCTGCTACATGCTCAAATATTGCCACGTCTCGGCCATCACAAAAACCATCAATGCTTCAGGTTGTCCTGCAGCAGATGACTAAACTCGGCAGTCAACAAGCGACAGTACAGCTGCTTGACTTACTCGTTGCACCCGCCTCATTTCGCCAGCCATCCGGCGAACAACATTGAGTGATCCTTGAGACGCCTCCAAACGCCCTGATACTCAGAACCAGCGACTGCCTTGGCCTTCTTGCACAGCTGGGCACCGTGTGCATCAGCCACACCCTGCTGTTGCCTGATCTGGTCCGTAGTGGTAGCTGGTAGGCCCGGCATACCATGCAGTAGTTGCTGCCACACTTCAAACAGTGCTGCTTGGCTGAGCCGGGAGCGAGACTTGATGCTGGTGGCTGCAGGCCCCCTGCGGGCAGCACCAGCTTTGCGCCCAAATGCTGACAAGGTCACCTCGTGTGCACCCAACGCACACAGCGTCATCCCTGCTGCCTGCTTCGACAAGGCCTTGTACAGAGGCAGCCGGCAGCTCCAGTTTATGGAGGTCCCTGGAGCAGCAGAAGCAGTGCACGGTCACACACGCATGCACACAAGTCATCAGCTGAGGCAACAGGAGCGTGCCAAGCTTCATGATCGCGAGCTGCCTGTGTGTTGAAACCTTGGTACTGTTGAGAGCCTGACATACAAGGCATGACTACAAGGGAATGCATACTTCGGGACACCCACGGCTGCAGCACACTGTGACCATGCATGATGAGCGTCAAGAGACCTGTCCTGCAGCACCACACCATTTCGACCCAAAGCGCCCAAAGAGCCTTTGTCACCCCCACCCTGGCAGTGCCCATAGCTGGATAACAAAAGTCGCAGCATACACCCATGTTAGAGCTGCTGACCAGTGAGCCATTACCTGAGGGCACGGTCCTGCTGCCACCTGGCTGCAGGCCCAGCTGTATGTCAGCAGCCTCGACAGCAACCACCAGTGGCTGCACCACCCGGTAAGGCGCCTGCAGCACCCCAGCACACCCCGCCAGCCGCTCCCCAAAGGCCCTCTTGCCTGCCGCCTCCGCAGCAGCAAGCATACTGCTGCTTCCGGCACCATGCCCCGCCCCCGGCTGCTGCCTGTCCTGCTGCTGGCACTCGGCAGCATCTGGCAGCAGCGCCGGCACAGACACAACAATCAGGTCGAGGTACAGCGGCTGCTGCAGGAGGCAGCTCAGCAGGCAACCCTGCAGGCCCAGGCAGGCCCAGCGTGCGATCTTGTCACTGCAGCTGAGGGACAGGGTGGGGTCGCCCTTGCCTGGCTTGCGCCGCAAGACGCCCAGCTGCTGGGGACCTGCCTCGACATCACTGGCTGCGGGCACCCTGTACTGCTGCTGCTCTGCCTGCTGCTGCTGCTGCTGCGTCTGCTGTGTTGGCCTGTCTGAATCCAGTGCTGATGGCCCTGCAGCTCCATCAGCGTCCGCTGTTGCCGCCGCGACTGCACTTGCTGCTGCATCTGCAATGTCAGCAGCACCAAGTGGCCTCAAGAGCTTGGCCCCTGTACGGCCTACAGCCTCCTGCTGCTGCTGCTGTGGCAAGGTTGCCTCATTGCCACTGCCACCTTCAGCAGCGCTAGCGTCCTGAGCAGCACTACAGCAGGCTCCAGCATCTGTCCGGCTGAGGATGGATGCATCACCGCATGGAGGCTGGCTGACATACAATGCAAAGCTGATGCCAGGGCGCAGGACAAACTTGCGGGTGTCTGTGCACCAAACAAAAGCTGACTGCTGCTGCTTGCTGGTGAGGTGTGACTGTTGGCTGGCAGCAGCTGCACTCCCAGACTGATTGTGGCAGAGTTCTGTCGCAACTGCTGCCTCTGGCTGGTCTGCTGCACGACCTGCTGCCTTTGCTGTGTTTGCTTGGGGCGGCTGCAGCTCCTGTGCAGCTGCCAGCTGCAGCTGCTGGTACACCCAGGCCACAAATGCCCTGCGTGCAATGACCTCTGCATGGCTGTCATTCAGCACATCGCCTGCAGGAGAGCGCTTGCTGGCCCCGAGGCACTTTGTGCCTGTGCCAATCGCCAGCACACGTATGCTGTGCTGTGTCAGGCTGGCTGGCTCCGGCACTGGCTGTGGCTGGCTGTTGCTGGGGGCAGCTGTGTTGGGGTTCCTGACGTAAGCTGCGATGCCTGCAGTGGGGAAAAGTTGGACAGGCCATTGTGCTACAGGAATTGACCGTATGTGAAGCAACACCCCCTGGATTTGTCACATGGAGTGCCACATCAAGCTATAAGCTCCAATAACAGTCCACCAGTGGATTATTATTGCATCAGGGGCCTGAGGGCAGGCATATGGGTCCTCAGCAAAACTGTGTGTGTCGGGGGGGGAGGCTTTGCTGAAAGGGAAGGCTAACGACACCCAGCTGCATACCTGCTAGCACAGTATGCTCGTGTGGTTGAGGCTTGCCATTTTTGGGCAGGGCTGAGAATGCAGCTTGCACATCGTGGGCTATCTGTGCTGCCAAGGTTCTGACGTTGCTGCCTGCTGTGGGAGTCACTGGGGGAGGTATGAGGTCGGCCATTCTGAGGCCCTTATCAACCGATCTCTCTAAACCATACCAAAATTGGACGCCCTATCACAAACTTTTGCCTACTTCAGGAGGTGACGACCGGGCCCTGGTTGCTGCTGCAGAACCCTGCCATAAAGCTGTTCAGTGCTGTTGGTGCCTCTCAGGTGCCACATGCAGCATTGACACATCGAGTCGCCCAGGACATCTCGATTGTGTCTGTTGTCCTCATTGCAGTTGAACGCACACCGTTGCTGCTGCTGATCTAAGACGCGTCTGCAACCATGGCTACCCTCTCGGATCGTTTCAGTATCAACTCGCAGATCGAGCACTTGCAAGCAAAGTATGTCGGTACAGGCCACGCAGATATCACAAAGTTCGAGTGGATGCTGAATGTGCACAGAGACAGCTATGCTTCCTACATTGGCCACCACAACATGCTGTCCTACTTTGCAGTAGCCCAGAACGAGTCAATAGGCCGTGTGCGTTATGAGTTCCTGCAGAAGATGCTGCTGCCGTGTGGCCTGCCTCCAGCTGGCCAGGATGAGGAGCAGTAGCCAGAAGCAGTCCCTCTGATCAGCTGTGCCTGTTGAGACTCTTGTTCAGGGAGCACAGCAGCATTGCCTCCACAGAGGCAGCTCCTTGGCGTCTGCTGACGTTTCAGCAGCACCTGCTTGGCTGCTGTCAGCCTTGCTGCCTTGCGCACTCGCAGCTGCATCGGGAGCTTCTGCAGGCACAGGGTGCTGGCTTGACAGGGACGCAGCGCCCAGCTGCATGCGCAGCATGGCAGTGAGACCCTGTGGGCAGTCAGCGATGTAGTTATGGCCCTGGTTGTCGAGCCACACCTCTGTCAGCCCTGAGCTGGTGTGCTGGGACCATGCGCTGACCTGCAGCAGCACAGCAGCTCGCTGGGGTGAGGTCCCGATGTGGCCATGGTTTGGACATACTCTTCAAGCAATGTAGCTGGCAGTGCTCGCTATGCCTCGAGCAACATGGTGGCATTACACCGTTTTCAGCTGGAGCGGTGTCACTATGCTTCCTCACGGTCTGTGTTGCCCTGTGGTACGTCGACATGGCCAAACAGCATGTGGTAACAGCATGCGTGGCTGTGCATGCCAACGGTGTAGCTGCTGCTAGTGTGTGGAGAGCAGACAGCCCCACTCACTTGGTCCCTTGTGTACCTCTTGTCAAGGCCCCCACCAATGGCAGTCATCGGGACTGAGGTCTTCGCGTCTGGGTTGCTCGGCTGCACACCAGCATGGACAGAACAGCAGGCAGAGGTGCTTGTTTTTTTTCCCACTCCCATGGTGTCCAGGGCGCTGTGCTGCTGCACAGCTTGCTGGAGTGCGTTCGATATGTGACTTTCGAGTACAGTTTGTACAACAGAATGGCTTGCGTTCTTGACACCTGACATGCTGCAGAAGCATGCGCTGTTGCTCTGAGTCTTCGTGAATGCTGCACGCCTGGTGTACCTTGTAATCTCTTGATAACCCTGGCAGAGTTGGTATCGTCTCAGCCCACCTGGTATGTTTCCACGAGTTCAAAGTCATCCCTCAGCATGGGGTACATGTAGGCCTGCATAGCTGGGTCCTCCTGCAAGCCAGCAATGGAATGCGCAGAGCAGGATGGGGGTGATGTCAGGTATGCACACTCAGCAAGCTTGCTGCACAGCTTGCAAGCAGAGCACTGAGCCAGCTCATAGTCTGGCCAGATCACACAGTCACAGCAGCAGCAGC
>QAXK01008910.1:0-11518 GCA_004335735.1 Chlorella sp. KRBP | reverse complement strand
GGTTGGTGGGTGGGTGGGTGGGTGGTTGTGCCACAAGTTGTGGGCGGTTGTGCCACCACAACCAAGTTGGTTTGGCAGTGGTTGCAGTTTGGTTGCAGTTTGCTAGTTGTAGCCTACAAGTTGCAAGTTGCAAAGTGGTCTTGCATAATGTTGTGCCACAAGTCGTTTACCTGCCCCAAATCTTTATGCCTTTGCTTCAATACAAGGCTCCATGGCTCGTCGTCTGAGCTTGCACGTCCCGTATGGTACCTCACATGGTCGTGGACCACCCAAATTTTGGTAGTTGGGTACAGTTGCGACTGATTGTCCCAGCATGCGGGTACTGTGTGTGACATGGAATGAAGCAGCTGCAGCACCGACTGTGCAAGCAGGGAGTCCTTGTGGTCCATGAGTTTCAAGGAGCACTGGTATTGCCCATGCAATTTGCCTGCCCAAGGCAGGTGGCACCAGGTGCCATTGTACATTGTACACATGTGCTTGAAGGAGCCACCCGTTGGCCAGGTGGCAGTGCTGTACAAGTGTAACATTGACAGGAGGTTGTATATGAAACGACAGAAGCCTTTTTCAGGAACAGCTTACAGTGGACGAACAGCATAGGTGCTGCTCTCCTCTCATCGCACATGCATGCGACAGGTGAGATAACAAGTGTGATATGACAAGAGCAGCAGCTAACTCAGCAAAAATGTGTATGTAAACAAGCAGACGATTTAATTGGCAAAAAGGATTCAAAAGCGCATATCGCCACTTTTCAAGCGGGTTGTCCACCACGAAACAGTACAGCAACCACCTTCTGTCTTTGAGCTGAAATAGGCAGCCCGCAGAAAACTTTTTGATATTGTAGCTGCATTATTATAGCCACAATATGCCATTACCAGGTCTCTTTATCACCATACCAAGCTTTGAGCTGTGCACGGAGGATGTCGTTGGCCTGCCCGCCCAAAGCGGGAAGCTGTCCGAGCAGTGCAGCTCCAGTGACGACTATAACAAAACCACAATACATCCTCCAACATATACCTCTGCAGGTTCAGTACACAGCGACGAGCAGTGTCGGCAGGCAGCAGCCCGAAACATACGGTTGCTTGGCAGAGAGGGAGACCCGGCAACAGTACCTGGCCGGGTGCAGACCCTAACCAAGCTGATGAACACTGGCGACCCTCACCTGCAGGAGGCAGCAGCAACAGCCCTGTACAGCCTTGCATGTGGCAGCAAGTACAACCAACGAGCCATTGCCCTGGACCCCTACTGCTTGGATGCCCTGGTTCCTCTGCTCCATAGCCGCTCAGCAGCTGTGCTGAGGGCAGCACTAGCAACAGTGACAGCCTTGGCAGGGGGCTCATGTCACATGCTTGACGCTCTGTGCAGTATGCCAAGCTTCCTGACCACGCTGCTGGCACTGCTGCACCCAACCCGCCTGGGTCACCTGGCCAGCATCCAGCAGGGGGCAGTTGATGACACCACAAAGCTTGTGCAGGCCCTGGTCCAGCACAGCCCAGCCAAAGCAGCAGCTGAGTTGATGAGGTACAAGTGCTTCAACCTCCTGGCAGTGCTGCTCAAGGCACCTTACACTGGGGTGAGGCAGGCCGCCCAAACCGTGCAGGGCTGCCTGGTCACGCTAGACTTCAATGGTGTCATCCCGTCTGCAGCAGTTCCCCACTGCATTGATGCATTGGTGGCCGTGCTGAACAGCAGCAGCAGCTGCAATGACAGCAGTGACAGCAACGACGGCAGCAGCAGCACCAGCAGCACCAGCAGCAGTAAACAGCAAGCAGCAGCTGCTGCTGCTGCTGCTGCCGCCCTGCATGCGCTGGCATGCAAGGAGTACACAGACCAGGACGCAGCTGCAAGGATTGTGCCACAGTTCCTGGAGAAGATTATGTGCCTCCTGCGCAGCGAAGACCAGGACGTACAGGCAGCAGCCCTGGACGTAATCCAGTGCCTGGCCAAGAACCAGTTCACTGACCACATCACCATCCAGCACAGCCACAGCTTGATGTACCTCACACCCATGCTGCTTGCAGAGAACGACTCCTGGAGGCATGCAGCAGCCCGCGCCCTGTGCAGCTTGGCAGAAGTGGGCCCAGAAGTGTGCGCAGCAATCATCACAGCCAAAATGCCAGCAGGCGAGTACAGGGGCTGCCTGCACGGCCTGTACAGGATGATTGGCGGCAACAGGCCACCTGAGCTGCAGGCTGCTGCTGCCAAAGTCTTCGGTGTCCTTGTTGCTGGCAGCAAGGCCCGGCAAGATACTGTCCTCAATATGTTTGGCTGTGTGTACCGCCTGGTGGCGTTGCTGGGCAGTACAGACCAGGCAGTACAGCTGGCAGGGCTGGGGGCACTGACCAGCCTGGGGGCTGATAACAACAGGGCTGCGATAATGATAAAGTCACAGCAGGGAGTGGATTATGCTGGGAATCTGTGGAGGATGCAGTGCAGCGGACCAGGCCCGCTGCGCACAGCTGCATACATAGCAGAGCGCACGATCCGTTACCGCAGAAGCCCCAAGCCGCCCAAGAAGAGTGTGTCTTGGCAGGAGTCCATCTCAAACGCACTTCAGAAGTTTGCATGCTGCGCAGCATGCCAGGACTCTTGCCTGTCAACGCGTGAGGCGTCATATGCAGCCATGTGTGTCTAAGGTCTGGGGTTCGCTTGGGCCTGGCCTTGGCTGAGTCCATCTGACAAGCCTAGCATGCAGTATTGTCTGCTCTCGTTTACTACCTTACATGGTGTTGCCTGCCAAGTTTGATGATCCCGTTGGGCGGAGATGTGGCGTTGCCTCCTTGGTTGAGTTCATTGGGTGCAGCCTGATGAATCATGCTGGCACGACCTGTGCATGCCAGCCTGGTGGGACTCGAGATACAGCCACCAGGAATTGTGATGTGCACCGCGTAGGAGCTCATCTGGGGCCGGCACAGGGCACCACTGGGTTTGAAAACCGTAATCTACTGTGGGTGCTGCAGAATGTGGGCTGACTGTGGCCGGCATGATGACGTGAGTGGTGCATGCAAACGGCATGCTGTGCCCTTGAGGGGTGCAACTGGTTTGATATGTTGCTGGTATGTGTTCCCTTGTAATCTGTAACAGACATGCAGGCCTGAATGAGTTTGTGACACTGCCCTCGGGTCCAAAGCCTGGCAGTCCTTCAGGACAATGTAGGAGGGAACCACGGGAGGCTGGCGGATACTCCAAATTGCTTAAACATCAACGAACCAATTGGCCAAATGATTGTCAGCATCTGCAGCTTCCATAATGTACAGTAGCCCAAGCACATGCACGGCAGCAGACAATAGGGGCGTCGCAAGCAAGTTGCAACACTGATAGCCAGCAGCAGCCTCCTTCCACATCACACAGTTACCCTGTGGGTTATACACGGTCTGCAGTGCACATGCAGGCCTGCAACAGAGCTGACACCATGCAGCCACAAGCTCACATGCGCATATTGAGCACGCCTACAGGACACAAACCCATAACCGACATGAGTGGTAGCACAGGGGTTCAGTCCACAACCAGGCATAAGGATGGACATGATACATTCTGTGCATGAATGCAAAGAACACGGGGTTTGTTGTGCAAACGTGCAGCCAAGACCCAGATACACACCCACAGCTTCCATCGCACATCCACACCAACATCTTCAGATGATTTGCACTCACACTCTCACACAGACATGGCCCCGCAAGTCGGTGCCTTTCTCAGAGCACAACACCATTTCTCGATCCCACTGGCATCTAGTGGCGGACACTAGATGCCGACAGTGAGATAAGTGTGCATGATGAGGGATGTGTGTTGACACGGGGAGTACAAGCAGTGTGTGACAAGCAACTGCCAGCCCAATACAACATGTACGGGGCTAGCAGCAACTAAACAAGTTGGACTTGGTGTGCCTGGATGTACGCTGTGTACGTGTGCAGCACACTCTTGCGCACCCCACCACCCAACCTGCCAATGACCCAGCTACCTGGTGACTAGAACCTCGACACCTGGTGGGAAAAACAACAAAGGCCGACATGTAGATAAACAGCTGCCCAGGAGAAACGCAAACGGCAGACTTGCCCGGCTCGGCAGCGACAGCATCAATGCAGAAGCGACACACCAACACCATACAGAGCAAAACACACAGGTACCCAACACACAGCAACAAACACCAGATGCAGACCAGAACAACCGCCTGCATCACAGCCGCAGCCAACCACACCGCAGTGACGTCCAAAACCATCCAAACCCTGCAGCTGAGCATCACCCACAGGTGTGAGCCAGGGTTTCAGCTGCTGTCAGGGAAACGCACTGGACCGAAACCCTGGTCACACAACGCCTGCACCCACACCCATCCCAGTGTCAGCTGATGACCAGTGTCAGCTGATGAAGGTAGTGTTATTTGGTGACTGCTGCTTCTTCTCACTGCCCCTGTCTGACACCTGGGCAGCCACCTCATGCTGGTCAGAATCTGGCACCTCATCTACCAGGAACCGCGCCAGGTACATGTCGCCTGCGCACAGCACAACACAGCACAGCACGGAATGCCACAGCGCAACAGCAATACAGCATTTTCAGCTTCAGTACAAGACAGCTTCAGTACAACACAGCTCAGTGCAGAACAGCTGCTGCATGTGAAAGACAGCACAGAATACTGAATGACTGCTTCTGGGATGCGAGGTAGTCCATGTGCTATGCACAAGGGCATATGCTGTGCAACAGGTGATGGGCACTGTCTGTCCTGTTCAACACAGGGTGATATGCACATGCAGAGCAACTGGAGGCAGCAACCACATTCACACAATGCTGCTGCACAAACAAACAACTGCAGCCCCTGCTGCTACTCAAAACTTGCGGTGAAAGCCCGACTGCATTGCACTGCTTGAAGGGAAAACACCAAACCCACTGCACTGCGCTGCTTGCCCTGTGGACCCACCAAAGATGATTTCGCTGCCGACCTCCACCTCTATGTTGTCCATGGGCGACAGCTCCTGCCCGTTGACCACAGTGCCATTGGTGCTGTTGAGGTCTGTGATGCACATCTTGTTATCCTCTGCAGGCAGCACACAGGGGACACAGGGCGCAGGGCACGGGTCACAGACAGAGCATAAACAGGGCGCCATGGCGGATGTGAGTGATGCAGGCACAGCTTGTTATCCTCTGCAGGCAGCACACAGCACACATGGCACAAACAGAGGATACACAGGGTGTTACGACAGATGCAGCGTAGGTGCCCCAACCTTGCCCATGTGTAGCACTCCTGCACACACACCATACATGCGGGTGCATACATGACCCCTCTGCAGGTCCTCACATCCCAAACGACCCCCAAACACACCCACAAAACACACGAAACCCCCCCGAACACTGTCCCACCGCTTCACCCCTCCTGCTGTGACAGCTCACCCCCTCTGCCACCTCACCTACTCGAAGCAGGGCATGCCTGCTGGACACTGTGGGCACCTCCAGGCGTATGTCAGCTGGTGAGGTGCGCCCGACCTCATACACACCATCATTGAGGTGGATCACAGGCGGCAGGGCCACCTTGTCCCCTATGTGGTCAGAGTTGCCGTTGCCTGCAGTGCAGGGTGGGGTCAGGATGCAGGCGGGGGAATGCAGGTGGGGTGAGATGCAAACCAGATGTGTTTCCGGATGTGTGTATGCACGATTGAAAGACCCAGCGCTGGTACAACACACAGCCCTACTGCCCTGAAGAGACCCCCAGTAGCAGCAGCACCCCAGGCTAGTCCAGACCCACAGCAAGATGCTAGCCAGCGATGTGGTAGGAGCCGCCTGGCGCTTGCTGCGTATGCCATCGGGCTTCATATCAGCTACACGTATCGTGTTGTTGATTGGCAAGCAAACCACCCCTTAGAGGCTGCAACAGACAGCAAGCCAGTGCAGGACCCTGCCAGCTGGCATGGGGTTTTCATGCCCACAGCACACCACTGCTAATGCTGCTGCTCCCAGTTGCTATCGCTTCCATTGAAAACCTCTTAAAGGTTCCTACTGATGCCATAAGGCGAGCTCTGCACACCTGTTGGCCGCAAGACGAGCCTGCATTGTGCCTGGACAGTTGGAAGCCTTGAGACACCACCTCTTTTTGAAGATGTGGCACCTGCACCGCAAGAAGCGCCAACAAACGGTGAAATCACTGCATTTCAACCTTACATCGTGTGCTTGCAGCTCAGCAACTGTATGCTGTTGCTGCATGTGGTGATCGCTGCTGCTGACACAGCACTGTCTGGAACATAGACAAATTGGTTGGTTGCCTCGAGCACGCACCTGTAACACGCGGCTGCCTGTTCAAAGATGTGGCAGTGATACGATGAGAAGAGCCTGTATGCAGGCGAGGCAGCATCCTGGTGCCACAGCAGAACGCAGATGGTGACCTCGCCTTGTGATCTGCTGCTTGTGCACTGCTGCACAACAACCCAACACACCTAGATCACTATTACTGGTAGGACCAAGGACTGTTCTCGACGTATGAGCTGATGTGGAAGGCGGGCAAGTCTATAGCTTTGTCTGGTGCCTTTGCGTCACTTGGAGAAGCACCGTTCTTGCCAGGCTGCTCATTGAGCTGTGGATGTGCAGCTTTGTCGAAGTGGACACCTCCTTACGAACGCTGCGGCACTTGGTGCTATACTGTCGAGGATTCTGGTGCAGGTCAAAGTAGCCAGCAGGCAGCAGATTCTGTAGGAGGCAGAAGTGCTGGCAACAGTTGCTGCATTGAGCAGTATATGAAGGCGTTATCGTTGCATCATGTGGTGCCTGCTGTTGACCAACCGAGCAGTCAAACTGCACAGCCTGTCACACCTGCCAGCTGGCTGTCAAAGAGCATGACAAAGCCCGACAAACCCCAACGCTTCTCTGTGATATTGACAAGCCCATTCTAGTTCTGACACATTTTTTTTGGAATGCAGCTGCAACGCTGTCTGCTGCAGAGCTGCCAGCTGCTGCACTTGCAAGTGTGCCAATTGGCATGCTCAGGCAGTGCAACACTATAAGTCACTGAGTGGCGAGGGCCTGATTAGCGAGCACCCCAACCTCCCTTGGCTGACACTCACACTTTCATGCCTCGTTAAATTGCCACTTTTCCAGATGGCTGCAGTCATTCCTGAGCGCTGAGGGACGCCCCTGGCCTTTTGATCAAGGTTGCCAGCTGGCGTTGACGCCACAACGTTGTGCCTGCTGCGCATGCTGCCTAAGTTTCAGACGCATTGCAGGTCTGCTGGCCTGTGGATGCCCCATCATGAGGCCATAATGCTTCTATAATAACATCCCCATGAGACCTGAGACAGAAAGCCACGACCAAAATTATTGACCCTCTTCTCTACTAGAGAGGGGGGAGGTGGGTCAATCACGAGGTCAGGATCGAGACCCAGGTCAGCCAGCCAGCCAGCCAGGCAGGCAGCGGTGATCCGCTCATGAGCCAGTCAGGCAGCCTGTCAGTCAGTTAGTCTGTCAGTCTGTCTGTCTGTCAGTCACTGCGATGACATCGTCCCACAGCAACCCCTGACGTTTCGTCGCCACAGTGCCATGGCCTATGCCCCTCCGTTTCAAGGCAACACTGCTCGGAGCGTTGTTCTTGCAACCCATGTTGGTTTGCCAACCATGCCAACACCTGCCAACACCTGCCAACCCCAGCCAACCCCAGCCAGCTGAACCACTCAATCAGGCTGGACCTCCAGTTGTTGTGACACTGTGAAAACTCAATTTCTTCAGAACCAACACAGCAACAAATGCACACACAGCAACAGGTTGGCGAACTCGCCAAGACCTGGCTGCACAAGTTTTCTGACTGGAAAGAACTAAGGATGGTGCGCTGCAGAACAGTTGAGGCTGGTATGAAGGGAAGCCCCGACGGAAAAGACGCCAAAAAGAGAATTGGGGTGAGCTCTGATCACAAGCAGACATGCCAATCCGATTGCCAAGTTGGCAACTCATGTGTGGGGCTATGTCCTGCACCCAAGCACCGACTTGACCTGCGCAACACGCACTCCTTCCAAGCTGGCTGGTCGCGTTCCTGCAACATCATGATACACAACATGGACCTGTGCTGCTGATGGTTGGCAACCAAATCGAGTGACTGGAGGTCCGTACATCCTGTGCAGACCCAAGAAACATCCCCAAACATGTGATGTGGGTGATCAACGACGCACACTCTCACATGGACACCGCTGACAGAGACTGGTCAGTTGGCTGTGAAGCCATGCTTCAACATCCAACAGCATACAGTATGATGTGCAACACATGTGTGAGGTGTGTGTAAGGGTCCCAAGTGGCACGCATGGCCTCAGGCAATGCAAGGAAGCCACTCTCCCAAAGACCTGAGGGAGTGCAAGAGACCACAGCAGCCAATCGCCATGGCATGGACACACCTGGTCCTGAATGGCATGCACATGAAACTGTATCTGAAACCCATCATTCACAGAGGCGACACAACAAGACCACGCACGCACACTGTGCCAACGAAACCAAAACACACGGGGGAAAGATCAGGTTGATATGCCTGAAGTTTGAGGCACCCATAAGAAGAGTGGACAACACTTGGCAGCAGACTGAAGTCAATGGCTGCCCCAACTTCTTTACCAGCTGGCACTTGAGACCCAGTCGTGCACAGCACCTTTGCTGACCCCACAGCATACCATGTTGGACCACCACCACCGATTAAACCATAGAACAGCCATAGTTACTCAAAGCCTCCTCAGCTACGGGCCGTAGCTAGTACGGCTGCATTGCCAAGTAAACAGCTTCCTCCAAGGTGGCACCAGGCCCTTTGTGTGGCACAGACCTTGAGAGGCGGTCATGCATACACGGGCACCTTAGAGGGGGATGCAGCCTTGGCAGAGGCATCTGCCTGCCCCAGTGACTCCTGTGTCTTCACACGAGCCTTGCCCACCAGCTCTTTGAGGTGTGTCTGCACCTCGTCGTGCAGGATCACTGCAGCAGGCAGCAGAGCAGCATGCATGAGGGTGTGCAACTCAACCGCATCGCGCCTTCTTTTTTCCAGGACTTGAAGAATCAACGTGCGGCACCAGAGCCATGCACATGGGATGTCTGGGGGCTGTTCTGGCACTTGAAGACGAGCAGTCTGCATGTTCAGTGCCAGTATGCAAAGGAGCACGTGCACTCTGCTCATGTGGTGGCCCATCTGTGAGGCAACTTATTTGCCTAGAAAGCCTGTGCTGCCAGTACCTGCGGTGCTCATCTGGCTCAGCATCCGCACAGCCTCGTTGCTGTAGTCCAGGGCGTAGGTTGTGAAGTACGGGAAGCGGTACAGGTCGTTCTGTGTGCCAAACTGCACAGGGGACAAGCAACAGACAGCAGAGAAGGCCGGTCTCAGATCTGAAAGCATGATGGCAGGTGCAGGATAGCCAGCTGTGACGCACCCAGGTGCCCAAAGTAATCAGCGGCTGCGCTTTATGTAAACAGGGCCTGCACAGCTCAGAATCAAGGCCAAGCACGAGATAGCGTCAACTTGACGATCTGATACTGAGTCTCAGCTGTCAATATAAATAACAATGCTCCACTCTTTACATAAGCTTGAGGCTCCGGTCATTGCTCACCCCGTTGGCAACACCCTGCTGCAGCTGTCCATCAAGGTTCTCCCGTCTGACCATGGACTTGTGGTGCACGCCACCCGTGCCACTCTCTCCCTTCCTGTGCTGCTGCAGCAGCTTGTGTGTTGCTGCGGGCAGGCTGCGCTCCCACCTTGCCCACTGCTGGTTGTGGATCCACAGGATCTCCACAGGCTGCAAGCATGCAACACACAGCGGAGCAACACACAGGCCACCATTAGGTGCCACAGCAAATACCTGGCCTGGAGTCTGTGGCTGTTGCTCAAGCACTCTTCAGCATGATTCATCAGCGTGATTACATCAGCTTGATTCCGGCATGAATTCACTCTCTGGGGCCCGCCCGACCCAAATGCGGCATAGCATGCACGTTGGAAAGCGCTCCTACACAACTCTAGACTGCCGCGCTGTGTCAGCTGGCTGCATTTTCAGAGCCTCTGACACACAGAGTCGGTGTGTCTTGTTGTCAAACGTCAGCGCACCTCTGTGCCTGCAGGGATGTGGAAGAAGCCGTTCTCCTGGACCATGTAGGACCCGCGGTGGAAGCCAGGCTGGCCAGCCCTCAGCTTCTTGTTCAGGGAGTCATACAGCTCCTGCGCAGCAGCCACACATATGGTACGTCAACCTGGGGAAATGTCACAATTGGATGACGCATGTTGACAAGGGAGTTGCAACCAGGGGGAGCAAAGGGGGTCACTGGCAGCAGCAAGCAATGAAGGCTGGGTAGTTGGGGTGCATGTATGTAGGGCACGTCCATGTGTGCACAACCATGTGGCACAGCTGGATGACAATGCGTTCCTGCAGGCCTCCTAGGGCTCAGCCATTCTTTGGGATTTGGGCACGCCAGTTGCACCAGTGATCAGCAAACATGGCATAGAAAAGCAGTGGACATGACCGCGTGACTTTGCCTGTGAAAACCTGGCAGGAAACATCAGCTGCATACAAGCATTGCCTGGGGCATACATACAATACATACAACACCGCATGTCCCGGCGGCCCTCACCCTGAACAGCCTCTCGCCCTCCATGTTGTCCTTGCCAAACACCCTGCACATGTCGTTGAGCTCCCCGGCGTTCATGTCAGGCACTGAGCAGTCCCTGGCAGCACCAAACAGGGCTGCGACGTCGCTCTTCTCTGCGTACGTACCAGGGACAACAGCAGCAGCCGGGTAATGCATGAATGAGTCACCCCAGACCTCCGAGTTGGACGTAAGCTTGCTGGATGAGCAGCATATGATGGGCTGCATTTCTGCACGTCTACTAGACGTATAGTATACGCCAGACCAGACCCGAGTCAAGCTGTTAGCTCTGGACTGCGCAGCAGCTGAAGATGTCAACTTTTTGAGCAGACTCAGTCTGCTGGAATCGGCTGCTCTGTGGCGCCAAGATGTGTTCAGGATATGTTGCAGAACTGTCAAATAATGCATGGGTGACTGATACGCCGCCAGGCCTGGACTGAGGCCAAACCAAACTGCAAACCTTTTGCAAACGTCTCCCAGGTGTCATCAGGGGGTGTGGATGACGCTATCAGCATCACCAGGCACTTCACGCCGCGGCGCAGCAGCGGCATAATTGCGCAGTTGTCCAGGCAGCCACCATCTGCAAAGCCCATCACACCGTATTCTGGCACCTCTGTGGTCAAGACAGCAGCAAGAGGGCAGCAACAGCAGCAGCCAAGAGCACGACAGGAGGCAAGCTGAAAGCAGACTACACAGTGCAGGTGCTTGTGGCTGTGTCCTGTGGCTGTGTGCGTGCAAACCTATCGCTCGACAGCAGTCTCTCCTGCACAACAGGCATGCGTTTGATCACAATCACCTGTTGCTTTGGATGGTCTCACACCCCAGTTCACAAAGCTTTCTGTGCTTGCCAGCTGCTGTGCCAGCTTGGTCCTGTTGCTGGCTGCAACTGCCAGGAAGGATGAGGAAATCGACATGGCCTGACACAGCGGGACAGTGTACAGCTTGACAGGCA
>QAXK01008906.1:0-23743 GCA_004335735.1 Chlorella sp. KRBP | reverse complement strand
CGGATTGCAACTGCTGCAGCAGCAGCAGACCTCCTGACAGGCCTCTTCCTGCTCCCAGCCTGCTCTGCTGCTGCATCCAAAACTGCAGCTGCCTTGCGTTTCCTCGCTCCTGCATGCTTTGGTGGCTTCGCAGCAGCACCCCCAGGCTCCGAAGCAGTCAGTACAGCCCCTGCGCTGACCCCTGCCGCTGCGAGCGTCATGAGTGCTCCTGCTGCAGCCTCATCTGCGGCTGCAGCACACTCAGCACCCGCTGTCAACAGTGCACCACACTCTGGCTGTCCCAGCGCTGCCCCTGTTGCAGCAGCAGAGTCAGCAGGTGCTGCATGCTGCCCGCCTGCTGCTGCTGCTGCTGCTGGCACTGGAACCTCAGCACTCACAACACTTGCAGCAGCAAGAGGACTGCTGGACTGCAAGTTCCCTGCAGCATCAGGCACGGCATCACCTGTGCTGACACCCAGCATTGGGCAGACGTCTGTGCCTGCAGGGCTACAGGGCTGAGGTGCTGCATCAGAGTCTTGCAGGCTGCTGGCAGGTGCTGCCAAGCTGGCTGCACCTGCGACGGGCGACAGGCGCTGCTGTGTGTGCGCTGCTTGTTCGCACCGCTCCTGCTGGAGCTGTTGCTGCTGTTGCAGCTGGCCCTCCTGTTCCTGCTGAGCTGCCTGTGGCTCTGTACAGACCAGCTGGCACTGCTGCTCTTCTGGCATCAGCTGGCTTTGCAAGCCAGCTTGTGCCACTGCCTGCAGGACCTCCTGCTCCTGTGCCTGCTGCTGCTGCTGCTGCTGCTGCTGAGGGCTTTGTTGCTTGCTGTGTGTCTGCGCAGCATCCGAGTCAGGCTCAGCCACGTCGCTGGCTGTGACTGCAGCTGCAGCTGAGTGTATGGTGTTACTCAAGGGTGAAGCAGGAGCGTCCATGCTGCTGTGGTCTGCTGAAGACCCTGGCATTGCTAGTGGAAGGGTGCCTTCGGCCACTACTGCTGCTGCTGCTGCCAGCTGCGACTGTGGGGTGTTGGGCCCATCCACTACTGCACTGGACCTCCTGACGGCACCTACACCAGAGTGAACTTCGCTCAGAGCAGATGAAGGTTGCTGCGCTGCTGCTGCTGCTGTCACGTGAACGTCCACCACCTGAGGTGCTGCGGATGCGTCCTGTGGCACTGCATCAGCACTTCCAACAACCACAGCTGCGGCAACACCACCTGCAGCATCAAATGCAACATCACTGCAGCCTGGAAGAGCATCTGCTGAGACCCCAGGCACGGCTGCAGGTGGTGGCCGCTCTGCACAGTGCAGAGCACTCGCAATGGCTGCTCCCACGACGCACTTGACAACTGCAGTGGCGTCTGCTGCACCTGCATGTGTTGCTGTATCCGATGGCGCTGCTGCATTGCCAACTGCATCCACTGACGCTGCTGCATTGTCAGCCGCCTCAGTGCGGTCTGCTGCCGCATCGGCACCTGCCGCAGTGCTGTCTTGTGGCAGTGGTGCAGCTGCTGCACGGATGTCTGGTGCTGCTGCACCAGTGCTCGCGGGTGCGACTGCCGCAGCACCATCTGTTTCAGCTGTGCCAGTGCCCTTGGGAAGTTGTGCTGCAGTGCTGTCTGGTGTTTCTGCTGCAGTACTGTCTGGTGCTCCTGCTGCAGTGCTCTCTGGCACTACTGCAGCGATGTCTGCTGCTGCTGCTGCTGCTGCTGCGGAGGTGGCTGCCGCGGTGCTGGCTGGTGCTTCTGCAGCCTCCGTGGCAGCCGGCAGACCAACTGCTGCATTGCTGCCAGCATCTGTGCTGAGGTTGCATACAGGGGAGAGATGGTCACCGGCAGGTGTCATTCTCGCTGCTTCCCCTGCTGAACACTCACAGTCACCTGCACAATTGCCCAGCAGCGTTGCCTCAAGAGGCCTGCAGAGTATGGGAGCAACAACATCCCTGCTGGAGGGGCCTGGCTGGGCTGCACCTGCTGCTGCTGCTGCTGCTGCTGCTGTAGTTCCTGCCGACACTGCTGGACGTGGCAGCGCACTGCATTCAGCGGCTGCAGGCTCCTGTGGCGATGCGGTGCCAACTGCTGCATCACAAAAAGGTGTCCCCGTCGCACCCACTGCGGCTGTCCCTGCTGTCGCCAGCAATGACTGCGGCTGGCCCGCACACACAACCTGATGGAACGCAACATGCGTGGGCTCTTCAGCGCAAGACGGCTCCTGCACTGCTGCAGCTGCTGACGGTGGTTCAGAGGAGTCGTCAGCGCTGCTGCAGCTGCCAGAGAGCCTGCCCGGTGCACCGCTGTCAGGTCCAGCTGCAGGAACAGGACCAAGCTGCTGCTGCTGCTGCTGTACCTCAGCAGCATGTCTCCACAGGCCTGGTGTGACACACTGCACCCCCAAGTCACCTTGCTCGTCCGCACCACGCAGGGACTTCTGAGGGCTGGAGTCCGCTGCTTTCAGTGCTGCATGTGAGCTTGGCGGCTGTGGTGACAGGGGCCAGCCCAGGCCAACAACACCATGGGTGGTGTTTTGGTCTGCACTGCTTGGCTCCTCCCAGGCATCAAACTCCCCTAGGCCTGCCACACCACAATCAGCTGCGTCTGCTTCGTCTGCATCTGCCGCATCTGCTGCATCTGTTGCATCTGTTGCATCTGCTGCATCTGCTGCATGTGTGCCCTGCACTGCCAGACACAGCTGTCCTTGCCGGCCTGGAGTCTGCTGGCACAGCTGCAGGCTTCCAGCCATTGGCCTCACACCTGTTGATACTGCTGCTGCTTTTGGGACCTGCACTGACGTTGCTGCTGCTGCTGGGTTGGCTTCTGGAGCTCGCACTGCAGGTGCTGGTGCATCTGCGGCCTGCACTGCTCCGGCTGTTTGGGCCTGCGATGCTGCTGCTGGTGCTGCTTCTGTGCATGGCGCTTCTGCCAGAGCATCTGCTGGCGGTGCAGCATACCCCCCAGCGCACCCAGTCCCCACTGCAGCTGCAGAGTTGGGAGCTAATGCCTTGAGGCTGCCATCAGCAACAGCAACAGCAACAGCAGGCCAGGGAGGGTCTCCTTGAAGCCCTGTGTCGAGGGGACCTAGAGACACACAGTAAGCCACAGGCTGTACAGGCGGGCACCGCGGAGACCCCGGCTTGCTGCTGCCTCTGCTGTGAAGCATGGAAGCTGCTTCAGGTGCCGCAGGGGCAGCTTCAGCAGCAGCGGTGTGCGCAGTGTGCTGCTGCTGCTGATGCCAAAGCTGCTGGATGGCGACAACAGCAGCAGCCTTTGCTGCTGTGGCGCTGGGGTCACCCGCTAGGAAGGGCACTGATGCTGCTGCTGGCGCCTGCTGCGGCTGTAGTGTAGCTGCAGGAGGTTCTACAACTGTGGGCGCTGCTGGAGGAGCTGCTGCTGGTGCTGCTGGTGCTGCATGCCCCATGAGGCCTGGACTTGCTGCTGCTGCTGCCACTGCTGCTGGTGCAACGGCGGCCGCGGTTGCTGCAGTGCACCCTATAGGCTGCCTGGGGGCTGCTACTGGGAAGCCACCAATGCCAGCTGGAGCAACAGCAGCAGTTGCTGCAGGTGCAGTGGGTCCTGCTCTAGCAGGCACAAACTTCCAAGTAGGCACCCCTTTTAGATTGACGACTACGCTGTCCAGCTGCAGTGCAGTGCTTGAGCATGCAATGGTGGCAGGTGCGGTTGACACTGCAGGCTGTACTGTACCGCCCATCGTTGACGACAATGGCAGCATTGTACTGCCAGCTCCTGGCAGTGTGGGCCGGGCTGTACTGCCTGGCACTGACACCAACGGCAACCCTGTACCGCCCACTGCCAACACTACAGGCAGTCCTGTACCGCCCACTGCTGACACTGCAGGCAGCACTGTACTGCCCACTGCTGACACTGCAGGTAATGCTGTGCTGGGCAGATCCATGTATCCTGGCACTTGGGTTGAGGGCTGGGACACAGATGGCACGGCATTCAGAAAGGCTTGGTACAGGTTGGCCTGCACAAGCTGCTGCTCCAGCAGATGCTGCTGCTGCTGCTGCCGCCGTAGCTGCTGCTGGCCCGTCTGCAGCTCCCTTGTGTGCTGTTGGTGGGACTCCTGCTGTTGTTGCTGCCTCTGCGCGGCCTTGACGAGCAGCGTCTTCAGGATGTGTGGCTGGGCCAGATGTGGAGCATGGACCTGCATGTACTGCTGCAGCTGCAGCTCGAATGGCAACAAGCTGCCCTGCTGCTGCTGCTGCTGCTGCTTGTCACTCAGTCCTGCAGTGAAAGCTGTTGTGGGGCCTGGTTGCTGCCGAGCAGTTGGTGCCGGACCTGCAGCAGCTGCTGCTGCGGTTGCTGCTGCTGATGTTGAGGCCAGCTGCTCAAACATCATGGCAGCACCAGTTGCTGCTGATGGCTGCTGCTGCATCATTCCTGTTGCTGCCAGCTGTAGCTGAAGACCTTGAGAAACAGCAGCAGCAGTGGCGGGGTGCCGCTGCCCAGTTGCTGCAGCAGTCGTTGTAAGTTGCACACCTGGTGTTGGGCAGAACCCCAGGATTGCTACGTCTACTGCTGCTGCCTGCTGGGGAGCTGTTATGGCCTGCTGCTGCTGCTGCGCTTGCAGGGCTGCCAGCTGCTGCCAGAAAGCGAGGTGCTGGCTGTGCATCATCTTGCTGTGTGCATGCTGCAGCAGGAGTGTCTGCTGCTGCTTCACCAGCAGCTGATGCTGCTGCAGGGAGGTGGCACCTGCTGTTTGGTCTGTTGGCACAGGGGCTGCTGCAGCTCCTGATGATATAGAGCTCCCACCGCTGGAGACGTGTGGCATGCTGCTGTGTACTGTTGCTATCGCTGCCGCTGCTGCCAGCTCAGCCTCCTGTGCCGCAGCCGCAGCAGCTGCTACCACTGCTGCCACGTCACCAACGGCTGCTGCCGCTGCGGCTGTTGCTACCACGGCTGGCGGTGGGGTGTGCATGGCCGCACCTGCAGCTGATGGATGTGTTGTGATGCCTGCTGGAAGGGACTCACCCGGTACTCCCGCCTTGTCATGCCCCTGCTGCCTGTCAGGGTGCTCTGTAGGCCCGGGCTTGTTCGCTGCAGGTGCCTCTGCTGTGGTAGTGCCTGGCCCTGTGGCTGTTGCAGCAGCAGCTGCTGCTGTTGTTGCTGCTGCTGTGCCGTGTGGTGCCACAAGGCGCACCCCATTGCCCACACCCTCACCTGGAAGCAAACCCTGGTCAGCATCTGCTGCATGTGGCATCTCCAGAGGCTGGGCCACATCACTGCTGCTGCAGGGGCCGGCTTGCCCTGTAGACGGCTGCAGCTGCACAGCACCAGCGCCCTTGGCCAGCCCAGGAATGCTCTGGCTCATACCTGACTGACTACCGCCACCACGGCATGATGGCATGGTCGACTCTGGGACTGGCGGTGATGCTGCCACTGAGTCGTCGGCGAGCTGAGTCAGCAGGCCACACTGTGTGACCTGGCCAGGCTGGTGGGGCCTGCCTGGCGTGCTGTTGCAGGGGGACCAGAGCTGTGAGAAGCACAGGCTCAGACCCTGCAGCTCTTCTGGCAGGATATGTGGGTCTGTCTGTGGTGAGGTGGGCATACACCCTGCAGACGGGGGCAGCGGAAACCCTGAAGGAAATGACACCAGGCCTGAGGGGGGTGACATGATCCCTGCTGCTGCTGCTGTTGTTGTTGGGGTGAAGTCAGGCAAAGGGAGCAGGGCAGGAAGCAGGTGGGTGGCCTCTCTTGCTGCCCGCACGTCCTTGCCTGCTGAAGCACCAGCCGATGCAGCTGCAGGTGAATGCTGCTGCTGCTCCTGGTTGCCGTGCACGGCATTGACACCGTCGGCAGCTTGGAACGGCAGGCTTGCAGCATGGGTGGGGGCCGCAGGCTGCCATGCTGCATCCACACCTTGCTGTGGCTGCTGCTGCTGCAAAGGGTCCTGCCCCTGCATGTGGTACCACAGCTGCTGCTGCTGCTCCCTTGCGCTAGCAGCAGCACCGCCCCCGCCCGCAGCTCCCATACTGCTGGACCTCAGCAGCTCACTGGCCAAAGCAGACAGGTCCCCCGAGTGGCTCCCTGGGTCCCACCCCAGCCCAAATGCCAGGGGTGTGGAGGCGGGGGGCCTGAATTCCAACATCTCTGGCCCCAGGCTGCTGTTTGGGTCTAAGGGAGTGAACCCTGTCCAGGGCGTCCCGGACAGCAGGCACCCAGAGAAAGGCATGCTGGAGCTGTCTGGTTGTGCTGCTGCTGGTGGTGCTGCTGCTGCTGGTGCTGCAGGGTGCGGTGTGAGGGTCGCAACAGCCACTGCTGGCTGAAGGCTGAGGCCCACCTGCGGGCCGTCTGACTGCAACTGCCCACCTGCGGCAGGTTGGGGTACGCCAGTTCCTGCTGACGGTGCTGCTGCAACTGCTGCTGTCGTAGCAGCAACGTCATCCTGTGCTGCAGCCACAGCACCTGCAACAGCAGCAGCACGTGGCAGGGCTGCCCCTGTTTGCACTGTGCCAGGGAGTGGCGGGTCCTGCTTCAGCCCCGCTGCTGCTGCTGCTTCTGCAGAGGGCCCAGCAACAGCACTGGCTGGTGTGTGGCGGGTTATGCCTATATGGCATGCTGCAGCCAGCATTGGTGCTGATGGCTGTGCTGCGTCCCTGACGTTGGCTGCGCCAGCTGCACCAGCACGTGCAGGCGACTGGCCACATGCATCTCCTCTTGCTGCTGTTGCTGACTGCCATGCGGGTACCGCTGCAGCAGCAGCAGGTTCAGTGCTTGCATCCCCTGCCAGCCTGTCTGTGTGTGTCACCACCACACCTGCAGCAGCAGAAGCGCCTGCCCGGTTGTGATCAGAAGCAGCATGGGCAGCAGCAGGTGCGGCGGCAGCTGTTTCCGCTGCCATTGCTGCTGCTGCTGCCTGGGCTTTGGCAAGCTCTGCTGCCCGTTGTGCTTCGAGTTCTGCTGCTGCGGCTGCCTCAGCCCCTGCAAGATCTGCTGCCTGCTGTGCCAGGTGGAAGGGGTACATCCAGGCTACATCCTCTGGCAGAACCTTCTTGGCCTCAGGGGGTGTCTCCAGCTCTGCTGCTACTGCTGCTGCTGCTGCTGCTGTTGCTGTCCCTGGCGCTGATGATGTCCATGCTGAGATTAGCTTGTGTGGACAGGCAGGGGTCAGCAGGCAATACTGCTGCTGCTGCTGCTCGTCCTGCTCGTCCTCTGTAAGCCAGGTGTTGTAGAGGACACGCGTGGGGCTCAACAGCCTGTCGGCAGCAGCTTCACTGCTGCTGCCCCCGACCTTGAGGGGGGCCCCAGCAGCTTGCTGGCTCGTCGGCACCTGCTGTGTCGCCGCTGCGGCTGCGGCTGCGGCTGCGGCTGCTGCCAATGGAAGCGCTGAGCTAGGCTGGTTTGATGCTGCTTGTGGGCTGTCGAAGAGACTGCCAAAAGCATCAGCATTGCCAGCAGCAGGACCAGAGGACTGGGGGTTCAGTTTGGCAGCTGTCACGGCGCCAAACGCTGCGGGAGCTTTGAGCTGAATGATGCCGCTGCGCCGGGGCTTGCGGGGCACTTGTGCTGTGGCGCTGCTGGTCTTGCCTGCTGATGCCTGTGGGTGTACATGTGTGCCAACAGCAGTGGCCATGTCTGGTGCAGCAACAGCTGGCATCAACATGAACGAGGATGCTGGTGACGCCCCTGTGGGGTACTGCTGCTGCTGCCACCACTGCTGTTGGTTGCTTGGCAGTTTGCTTGCAGAGGTCAGTGCTGATGGTAGGCAGCAACCACCACTGCCGGCAACTCCAAAGCTGGCGGCCCCTGCACCAAAGGGCTCCGGCACGTCAACAGCAGCAGCTTTGGCATAGCCCAGTCGCTCCTGTGTCTGCTGCAGCTGCTGCAGCAGCATGCTCAGCTCCTCCGGTGTCTGGCGAACCTGCTTGCTGCTGCGTTGGCCCTGGGTTGGGGAGTCGACCTGCTTGATGTACTTGGAATTCAGGAAGCCAGCCTGGCACAGGCTGCTGCCCTGCGGGCGTGTGCTGGGGTGCGCTGATGGCACGAGCTCAAACTTTGACCCGCGCATTGGGTTGCTGCTGCTGCTGCTGGCCTTGGCGCTGCTGTGTCCCCGCTTGGTGGTGCGCTTGCTGCGCTTTGCATGTGCTGCAAGGAGCTGCTGCGGCTGCAGGGGCTGCCGCTGCTGCGGCTTCTGCCCATGCGACTGTAGCAGCAGATCATCTGCTAGTGGCTGCTGCTGCTGCTGCTGCTCCCAGCCCTCTGGCAGCCAGTTTGTGAGCAGGTCATCAAGGAACTCTGCTGAGTCCTGCTGCATCAATGGCTGTTGCTGCTGTTGCTGCTGGTGCTGCACGCGCGGGTGCTGCGGCCCTGCCGGCTCTTGCTGCCCCTGGCCAGGCAGTGGCTCGTGCCCGTCATACACCTCAAACTGGTCCTGCTCCCGCTGCTGCTGGTTTTGCTGCTGTTGCTGCCAGGTGTCTAGGCGCTGCTGGCGCTCCTGCCAGGCCTGCTGTTGCTGCTGCTGCTGCTCCCCACACCCCTGCCAGAACCCTGATTGTGTGGCACACTGCATGGAGGCTGGTGGAGTGGACTGGCCAGCTGCTGTGCCATCAATGCAGGGGTTGCCTGAGGAGTAGCCTGCAGCAGCACCTGCTGCTGCTGCTGCCTCCTGTGGCTGCAGTGCTCCTGCTTGGCCAGGAGCACAGCTGCTGTAGTCATACGGTCCAAGACCATACCAAGCAGCAGCATGCGTGCGGGGATCCCAGGCGGCCTGTTGCCCATCCCCTGATGCTGTTGTGGCTGCAGCAGCAGCGACTGAGACAAGCGGCCCTGCACTAGCAGCAGCAGGGTCTGGAGCTGCAGCACCAGCAGGTGTTGGGTCCGGCAGCGGCTGTGCTGCGGCATATGCAGGGTCCTGTGGGTCTGCAGCTACGCTGGGGTTGTAGCCTCTGCTGCTGCCAGCAGCATGCCGGGTTTTCACCTTGAGACGCCTGCGCCCCTGGGGTGCCTCCTGTACGTATGGCGCATAGTCAGCGTCCACAGCCCTTGCTGCCGCCGCCGCTGCTTCTGCTGCTTCTGCTGCTGTGACTGTCGCAGTGCTGGCCGCAGCAGGCGCCCCTGCCCGTAGCCTGCTGCTGCTCCTGGTGGCCATGCTGTGCACTGCTGTGTTGCGTGGGAACGTGGGCTGCAGCAGTGCTGCTGCTAGGTCTGTGCTGGTTATGAGGCCAGCCTGTTGCAGGCTGAAGTTGAGGGCCGTGGTAGGGTCCAAGCCGTGCTGACACTTCCCAGATTGATGCTGGCGGTGCTGCTGCTTGTGTCTCTCAGCAGGGCCTGGGGCTGTGCCTGCATGCAGGTCCTGGCTGGTCGTTGGCAAAACATCAGCACCAGCAGCACCGGCTGTTGCTGCTGTTGCTGCTGCGGAGCAGGTGGCTGCTGAGGTTTGTGCCAAGCTGGGAATCTGTCCTGAAGGCTCAGAGAGGTGCAGCTGCGGCAGCCCAGGTGCAGTGTCTGGTGGGGCAGCACCTGCAGGCATCTGCTGCAGAGCTGTCAGGTGCAGGTTGGATGCTGTGATAGGTCCACCTGCACATGCGGCTGCTGGTGGCAGCCGCACCACATGGCATTCAAACAACAGCAATGACCGCGCATGGGCCATGTCAGTGCACACATTTTACACAGCGCATGAGTTATGTCAGTGCACGCATTTTGCACACTCCCCGGCGGGTTGTGCTGGCTGTTATGAAATGAGTGGAGTCTGCCAGGGGCATGTAGCTCCAAGACACCAGCAGACATCGCCATGCTCGGCCCTGCAGGCCCTTGGGTGGCCAATGCTCAACAACAGACAGAAAATAAAGCGTTTGGTCGCCGAATTGTATAATATAAAAACAACAAAAAAGGGAGCTGTAGTAGGAAACCCACATACCTTGCTGGTATGGCTGCAAGGTTGGTGCTGACAGGCTGTGCAGTGTGCCGCCTGCTGCTGCATCTTGTGCAGTGTTGTTCACTTGCAGCGTGTAGGCTGTATTCTGACTGTGCTGCAGAAGCTGCTGCTGCTGCTGTTGCCATGGCTGGGTTTGTTTTTGCTGGGCTCCAGTAGCCACAGGAAATGTCCCTGCAGGTGCTGTTGCTGCTGCTCTAACCCCGTCAAAGTGGAGGCCTGCAGTGAGGTTTGGCCCTCTCCATGGTTGGCTGGGCCCAGCTGCTGTGCAAGTGCGTTGGCCCGGCATGTCATGCTGCTGAAAACTGCTGCTAGGGCATGATGGACCTCTCAACGCAACTTGAGGGCACTTGCTGTACTCAGCAAGCCCACTCATGCAGTCCAAGGTGGCAAGCCTGACAAGATCCCCAGCGAAGCAGTATGTGGTGAAACATGGTAAGTGCCATGAAGAATATCACAATGCCATTCAAGTAGCCAAACACCACGAAGCATTAGGCGGGAGCGGTTGCTGACGGGCGCACCTCGGTGTTCAAGTGCTCCCCAACAGTGCTGCTACCATTGGACAGTCAACTGGGTGTGGTGCCTGCTGCTAGCTGGCTGTGCGTCATCATCATAAACTGGCGATTAAATATGAGTGCGATATGATCAAACTAGGCCAGACACCCATGCTCGACGTGCAACAGCTACTGTTGCAAGCGACCAGCCTTGAAGATCAGCGACACCCTGTTGTGGAGATGGAAGGCTGGCTGAGGGAGGCTTCGCCCTATAAGAGGCAACTGATCATTTACATGCATCCATCAGCATGATAACCAGCTTGTGTCCTGAGGTGCGCGCAGCATTTTCAAACGTTGCGGTGACCAATCTTGACTAGCCTCGTGAGTCACAAGCCCAGGACTGCCAGCCCCTTGCTGCAGACCCACGAGGAGCGGTCTTTGAGAGCAGATTACACGGCTATGACAATAATCGCGGGATTTGACGGCCTGAAGGACATCATGCATGAAGACTGACCAGACCCACTGGCCCAGGTTGCTGGCAGCAACAGCACAGCACTTGACTTTTGACAGTTCAGTATGTCAAGGCAGGAGAGATGATATAACGATATACATATGTCAGTCAAAGGCAGGTAAAATACGCCAAGCCCACACAGAGTTGGCTCCGCAAGGGCCAGGGCAGTAATGACATGGGCAGCAGTGACTGACCCTCCCAGATATGCAGCACCAGACTCTCGCAGTGCAGATTCAGGACAACGCATGATGCCCTAGAATTGTGCAGTTGCACGCAAACTGATGGCACCCTGCCATCACACACCATGCTTGTGCGTAATGCCTCGGGCAGCACATGCAAGGAAACACCACCAAGTCATGATTGGCCGCCTGAACTACTCAGAACCAGCGTGCTTTGGACTTTTCCTGCTCTGCCAGTTTCTTTGCCATGTCAGCAAAGCCTGCTGCTGACTCTGCAAGGTCCCCCGTGGCTTCCTGCAGGCGAGACAGCTTCTCACCCCGCTGACCCAGCAACATGCGGTTCTGCTCCATCACACTCGCGGTCCCCTGCATACACGCAGCATACCACAGCATATCAGCACAGCACGACACAGCGCATGTCTTTTGTGAGCCAAGTGGTATCTTCAACAAGCCTGAGGTGCCGGTGAAGCACTGTCTGCTAAAAGCAATCATGTCCAACCCAGCCCCACAAAGCTCCACAATGCCTCGGCCCCACTATGCCTCAGCCACAATGAGGCATCTCAGCCATGCCCCTCCCCAACTGAGCCACTCAAAACCGCTCAAAAGCAAGCACCACCCACCTGAGCCTTGCTGAGTGCCGGCCTGCCGTATGCCTGGCGGATCTCGTCAGCCGTACGCACCCGGGGCGCACCCCCAGCCGCCGGTGGGCTCAAGGCAGCAGCAGGCTCTCGGTCAGCCCTGCCAGAGGCTGTGGGCACAGGCCTGGTGCCTTCCATGCTCGATGCAGTGCGGGGCGCGGGACTCCGCCCACCCAGCAGCTCCGGCCGCGCAACCATGCCGTCTGTCGGGTCGCTCGCACGGACCGGCCGCTGCTGCGCCTGCAGCGCCGACGCGACGTGCTTGTTGGTGTACACGCCAGCGCCCAGGCTGCCAGCGCTGCCGACCCTGGGCATGCCTCCATCGTCGCTGGCTGAGGCTGCAGCTGCTGACCTGCTGGTGCCGCTGCCTGACGCTGCCAGGCCCAGGGCCCCTGCGTTGCTGCTGCTGGTGGCCGCTGCTGCTGGACCTGCAGGCTGCGCCTTTGCTGCAAAGAGCGTAGACAGGGCGGGGTGTGGGTACTGCGGTAGGGACTGCTGCTGCTGCTGGCTAGGCTTGGGAGCGAGCAAGTCTGGGACTTCCTCCAGGACCTGCACGCATTGCAAAGTTGTCTTTGTATCAGTGAGCTGCAGCTATGCAAAGCAGGCCAATGGCCTTGCACCATGCACAGTTCTCAGCTTGCCAGGGGTATACAGTGCCCAGCAGCCCCAGTGTGCAAACACATGGCCCAAGGGGTTGACAGCAGTGCATGCATCCACAGAGCGCCGCACCTGTGCAACCTTCTGCAGGCCCTTGGACGTCTCGTCAAAAGCCTTCTGGAAGCCTCGTGCGACACCCCCTCCAGCCCTGTGGAAGTCGGCCCCTATCTTTGTCATAAAGCCCTTGAGGTCTGGCTTGCCGCTGCTGCCAGCTGGCGCAAGCGGCTCCTTGTCGCTGCCCCCAGCACTGCCAGCAACCCCCTGCTGCTCCCTGCTGCGCCCGCTGCTGTCCTCTGCAGATGCCAGCGGGCCCTGCAGGCCCAGGCTGCTGCCTGAGGACAAGCCAGACGACGCTGCCCCCTCCAGCTGTGCTGGCACGCTGTTCCTGCGTACGGGCGCAGCTGCGGCGACCGCCCACGCCCGCAGCTGCTGCTGCTCCAAGGCACACGCAGCGGCATGTGCTGCACCTGCGAGGTCCCAGTCATAGACAGCAAGGGGCAGCTGTGGCGCTGCCTCTGCGTCAGTCGCGAGGGACAGTCGCACCAGCTCGGCGCCCTGTCCCAACAGCGCCAGGTGCCCATGCCTGGTGGCTGCAGCTGCTGCTGTGCCGATGCGGCAAGGGTTGGGGGCGTGTAAGCTGGGCTGGGGAGTCAGCGAGTGAGTGCTGCTGGCCGAGCCTGCACGCACAAGGGACCCGGATGCAGCACGCATCAGAGAGCCCGACAGCGTCTGGGCAAGCCCGGCCGAGACGCCTGCTGCAGCTGCAGGTGTCACGGGCGGCAGGGCGATGCAGGCGCCGCTGTTGCTCCTGCTGCTGCTGTCGCCCAGGTGTCGGGGGTCCCAGCCCCAGTGCCAGCCCAGCAGGGATGACAGGGGCATGCCACGCACCAGCTGCAGGCCTGGGAGGGTCAGCACCTGGCACAGTTGCAGACAAAGTGCAAGGGCCAAGTGTCATCCACAGCCCAAAGGCAGCCTCAGCACGGTGTGCTGTGTGATGAAGGCAAAGCCAGACTGCACACAGCGGTGATGTGCAAGCACTTGACAAGCATTAAGGCCTTGGGCAGACAGACTGGCAGGCTGAGTCCTGCCTTTCTGGTCAGGGATCATCCTGTCCGCACACTGCTGGCTGCCTTGGCCATGTGACAGCCACCTAGGGTCTGCTGGACAGTGGCCCCCAGTGGCACCAGGTAGATCTGATGCTGCATGCGCACTGAATTTGGCCAGAGATAGAGATTGTGATGGTGACGAGTGCCCCCCTGGCCTCACCTGCAGGTGAATCTCTCCATCCAGTTCCAGCAGGCAAGCCAGTGCTGGTGAGCCGCATGCCATGAATGCACTTGCAAACTGCAGGTTGCCTTGCGTGGCCACCTTGCGCAGTGTGGTGCGGTCTGCGCTCACGGCGTGGGTTATCGAGTACACCCGCACAAACTCCTGTGTCGCAACCAGCACAAATGCAGCTGCCGGGTCTGACAGCACGATCTGGTTACTGGCTGTGCTGCTGCGGCCCTGCTGCTGCGGCTCCTCCCCGTTCGGTGCCAGCTCAGCATTGCTGTGTTGCTGGCCTGCATGCTGTGTGGAGTGCTTGTGGGCTTTCCCTGGTGAGCCCTGCTGGTGAGGCTCGCTGCTGCTGTCGTGCTTGCTGCTCTTGGTGTGCCTGTGCTTCTTGCTGCCCTTGTGTCGAGCGTCCACCTGCAGACACACCAGATGGAAGGGGGACGAGGAATATGCATGCAGACAATGTCTCGTTGAGCTACTTGCATGATGTTGCACAATATAATGTCATCAAAGCTGCAAGCACCTACCATGGTGTGGCTGGCACACAGTATTGATCTGTTGCCTGGCGACATCACACATCAAGTATCAGTGCGTATCCAAACAGTACCATGCAGTCGCATGCTGACAATGCCCAAGCTCGTGCCTGCAGGCCACACCCACCTCAGCAGCAGCCTGGGCCAGCAGAGTATCTACATCAACGTCGTCCTCATCTGGCTGCTGCTTGCCACCTGCGGGGCCTTCAGACTCCGCCCCGCTGTCACTGCCTTCAGAGTCGCTGCGGTCACTGCCTGCTGGCTGCTGCTCTGGCGGCGCCGCTGCGTCAGCCTGCTGCTGCTGCTGTCGGGGCTGCGGCTGCTTCGACTGCGCAAGCTGCACCAGCTGCTGCACGTCTCTGGCCATCCAGGTGGGTGCACCAGCAGCATCCAGGAGCTCCAGGTACAGGGCAGTCGAGGGAGTTTTTGGCACCAAGGCACCCACCCTGAGCACACCCCACCACGCGAACAACACCACGGTACACATGTACAGCAGTTATGCCCAGTCCACGTGCACGGTGCTGTGGCACACCCATGAAGCCTCTGAACATCATGCAAGCAGCATGAAAGCCTCTGTGGTCAGAGTTGGCTGGAGGTCCCCTGTTTCGAAGGCATGTAAGAGTTCTGAGCTCTTGCATGATGAAGATTGTTTGTTTTCCTTTTCCAAAACACTTGCATAACCCAGACCTGCAGCTTGTGTCACAGCACAACATACATACGATCCAGCGGTATCATTCCCCTGTATGGCATATACCGTATACGCTGTGACAGCGTTCCGCCAACTCACTTGGACAGTGTGAAGCCCGTTTCTGCATCCATGACAGCCACTCGACTGTCGGCTGCGACTGCCACCAGCGCACGCCTGTGGGTGCCTGCAGCAAGGCCCTTGGTGCGTGCTGCTAGTCCCTCATGGCGCTCCCTACAGCCAGGAACACACCCGCGAAATTCAGCACACATGCATGCATGCCAGGCGAAGGTGGTAAGTGTTGTTGTGTTGACACAGGGACACCACACGCCACTGTCGCAGCAGCTGGACAGGTATGTTGTCAGGGTCCAAGCATTGAGGACCACAGGAGAAGCTCTGCACACGGAGCATTGCCAGCTCACCTGTGATGCGGCAAGGGCACCAGGCCCAGGCTCAGGGACACGACAGGCTGAGATGGCCATGGCGACTGAAGCCTGCAGCACAGCAGTCACCGCCACAATCAGCGAATGCGCTGGGTCCTGCCAGGAGTGCGACGGTGTGTGCTGGCATGCTGCAGTTTGTTCGGGGCCCGTAGCAGAGCTTGTAGCCATGCAGCAGTTTGATCATGTGCGAGCGCCAAACAGCTGCCAACTTCTTTGGAACGACGAGCCTGGGACGGCCAGTGTTTGACCTGTCATGCAGCTGTGGCACAGGACGGTGTGTGCTGGCGTGCTTCAAATACGGCAGCTGTGGCACAGCTTGTGGCCATGCAGCAGTTTGATCATGTGCCGGCATCAAACGGCCACCAGGTGATGCAATAAGACAAGCCTGGGATGGCCAGTGGTTGAGCTGCCATGCAGGTTTGGCTGCTGCTGCTGCTTGCGGAATGTGTGCCCTTGTTTGGCAGGCCAACACAGCACAGCAATGGGTGTGGTATGGCATGGCATGCGGCTGGGGTCGAGCAGGGGGCCGCGCACCACAGCACAGCAGGCCTCGAGAGGTCGAAGAGGCTGATGCACCCTGCCATGTCTGACACAGCCACGCTCAGGGTCTGCGGCAGGTATGTGCTGCTCGAAATGCTGGCCGAGTGCAGCGTGGTCAGCAGCCGCAGCTGGAAGCCGGCTGGCTCCTGCACAGCACAAGCGCACACCACACACAGCACATGTTTGCAAACGGAAGCCTATTCAGACACCGCGTTCAACACTGCAAGGCAGTACACCAGCTTCGGTCGCCACTGTTGTTGTCAGCGACACCCAGCCTGGCTTGATTGTGTGAACGTGCACCAGAGCCGGCTGCTGCCTGGGCATTCCTACCTTGATCTCAATGCCTTGGTTGTTGTCGCGCCCTCCCACTGACTCAAACACCACACACTCGATGCGCTTGGGGGTGGCACTGAACTGGTACATGCGGACCTGCAGGAACGCGCAAGCACAAGCGCGCCACATCTGGATAAGCCCAGGAGCCATCTGCGCCACACCTGGGGTCACTCCGCCACATTACAGCACCTGCTAGACATGCTGGTGGCCCGAACAGCAGTGGGAAGGGACCAGCTGCCGCTGCATGCTGCCTGGCGGCAAGCAAGCGCTCACGCTTTGCGACATCGTGTACCAGAGATTGGGTCATCGCAGGGTGTGTGCTGCTGCAGGCTGGCGTTCGGTGTGTGACATGTGCAGGAGACATGCACCTGTTTCATGTGTGGTATGTGCTGAAAAACTTGTTTACTTGTGTGGGAGGCATGGGCCCACCTCGCCCCCCTCATGGCCGCTGATCAACAGGCCCTGCTCCCATGCAAACTCCAATGTGCAGACAGCCGTGGGCCGCGTCTTGCGTGCACTGGACAGCGCGTGCGCGGCAGCAGAGCTCGGCACAGTGCCCAGCAGCTGCGGGGCCTGGCCATGCATGTCCCACAGCCGCACGGCGCCGTCCGAGTGGCCTGTGCAGTACAACGTCGCGTAGCTGCTGCTGCTGCTGCTGTCACCTGCGTGGCCACGACCCTTAAGTGGGCTGTGTTGCGACCCACTGCTGCTGCTGCTGGTGTCTGGGTTGGCTGGGTGACCTCCCTGGACAACCCAGGCCCAAGAGTGCTTGTCCGCGGCAGCTCGTTGGGTTTGCTTGCTGCTGGCTGCCCACTCCCGCAAGCCCGCCATGCTTGCACCCTGGCACACGCACACACATGCACACACGTACGTGTGACACATTGCTATGCCATGCAGCCGGCACTTATGTTGCTGTACCAATAACATAACAGTACAGACATGAGCAGTGCAGCAAACACTGTATGTGTGATGCCTGCACTGGGCCCAACATGGGGTTGACTGCTGGTAGATGCATGAATCAGCGGAGCAGCGATGGCCAAAGACGCCACACCTGCAGGCCCCGCAGTGGCACAGGCTGAATGGGGATCATCCTGAGCCGTGCCGCTGTCACCAGAGGCTTCCGCTGCAGCTGGTTCCTGAACAGCTGCTGCACTGGTGGCGGTGCAGGCCTCTCCTGCTGCTGCTGCTGCTGCTTCTGCTCAGGTGGCGAGGGCCTGTGCTTGCTGGGGCTGCCAGACCTCTGCTCAGCCAGCTTAGCGTGTGCTGACACATTTGTTGGGGCCTGCTGCTGCTGCTGCTGGCCTGTGACGGCTGTCAGGTCGTACAGCAACACCTGGCCTCCCTCCACCAGCACTAGGATTGAGCTGGGGTCCTCATGACCAGTGATGGCACCCTGCACACACGCGAGAATGAACAGCAGGGTGTTTGGGCAGTGCAGTATGCAGTGGACACGGTGCTTCCAACATACAGTCCCACCTGCCACATTCAGTGTAGCAGACTCGACCTGCAACCACACCTTGCTGGCATCAGTGCAAGTCGGCCGAGAGAGCGAAATACAGCAGCATGCGCGACGCACACGGACGAACAACTACCCAGGCTGCCTGCTGCCTTGAAGACCTCCCATACACGACACCGCCACGGCTTACCTGCATAGGTACTAGCGCAGTCTGGAGGATTGGCCCCAGCCAAGGTAGCTGCACTGCCTGCTGCTGCTGCTGGACTGCATCAACATCCTCAAGACCTTCGGCCTGCAGCAGCATTGATGTTACAACATGATCCCAGTGAGGTGTCCAGTTCAGCACAGTCAGTGAGCAGCACAGTCAGTGAGCAGCACACTCAAATGCTGGGCCAACAAGGTGGCAATGCTTCCAGTGTGGCAGGTTGTCACTGCTACAGAAGGCTGTGCTTTCAAAGAGCAGCCGGCCGCCTTCCTGACACAGGATCCCCAATCCTGCAGGTGGTGCGGACACGACCCACCCTGAGCGTACCTGGGTTGGTTCTGGCAGAGGCACCAGCGTCAGCCCGTCCGGCCTGTCCATGTCGTTCCCACCAAACACGCAAAGGCACTCCACAGAACCGGCGATGAACTGCAAGCTCGTGACCGGCCGGTACCGCGTCGCATGCCTGGCCTTATGCCGGCTGTCGCTGCTGCTGCCATCGCCCTGCAGTTGCGACACAAGCGTTGTCTGCAGCGTCTGCTGCTGCAGGAGGTCCCCTGGAAACTTGGAGCCCGGCCTGTTGCTGATAGCGCCGTTGCTGACAGCGCTGGCCGTGCTGCTGCATGCTGAGGCAGGCATGTCCCAGATGCACACGGCACCATCCTGGTGCCCAGTGGCAAAGTCGCCCTTGCTGCTGCCTGGGAGCCACGCTGCTGCTGTCGTTGCTGCAAGCTTGTTGCTGTTGCCGTAGCTCTCATCGCTGCTGCCACCGCTGCTGCACACGGCCACCATGACCTGGGCCCGCAGGTCCCAGACCACAGCCCCTGAGCCCTCGTGCACCACCAGCAGGTACTGGTGTGGAGGCATCGACAGCACCGACATGCACACAACAGGCCCAACTGCTGCCAACATGCGTGCAGGGACTGCAGTAAGTGACAGAGCAGCACACACAGCACACGCTTAGACTACATGGACTGAAACAGGACCACTCCAGGTGCTGTGCACATGGGCCACATGTACCAGCGCTGCTAATACTTGCAGTCCAGGCATGTCAGCTGGTGAACTCAGAGAGCACATCAGCTCGCCTGCAGGGCTGCTTCATTCGCCTAGGATGCTATGCCAGCTCAGCATGCAGGCCACTCAACTGGTGTACTCCCGCAGCTGCAGGGCCCGAACTTGCCGGGCACCTGTGACTGCATCTCCGCTGGCGTTCACAAGTGCAGCTACCCGCACTGCACCGCTGCTGCAGCTCAGCAGCACGTATGGCTCCTGGTCGAAGGATGTGATGCACACCACCTGCACAGGGGAGTGGCCGGCAGGAAAGGACGCTGTGTGCAGGAGAGCATACTCAGGCTGGCTGGCTTCAAGTTCTGCCATAACTGCATGAAGGTGCAGCAAAGCATGTGCATGCTTGCACTGCCAAGACCCACCTCATCGTCTGGGACTTCCAGCGTTCCAAGCGAGCTGCTGACTTCTGTGTCTGCATCTCCAGCATGACCGGCCAAGCTCTCCAAGCTGAACAGCTCCAATCGCCCAGACTGCACATGTGACAGCACAGCACAACACCCCCAGAGTTCAGACATCATGCCGCTGCTTCCTGGGCTAAGTAGTAGCAAGTGTTGGTGACTGATGACGTTTTGAATATGCGAGGCTGTCAAGTCAACAGCGCAGTAGCCTACTGCACTGCCATGGCGCTGTCCACCGGCTTGACTCCAGCATGGCCAACCAACCTGGTCGAGCCTGATCAGTCCACCTCTGTTGTGGACAAACAGGAGCTGTTTGGTAGGCTGATGGTCTGTCTGTGCACTGGAAAGCAGCCCCTCCACCCCTTCTTGCCCCAGTACTTTGACTCTGCCATCGCTGGTGCTGACCTGCAGCAACAGCAGGCAGTTGCTTGTGTTTGGCAAGGTTGACACCAAGGCACAGGCAGCTCATAAAAAGGTGTGAAGTACTTACAGCTAGCAGTCTTTGCACTGGATCATAAGCAAGCCCGTCTGCAGTGCTTGGGATCCCTGCTTGGGCCTCAAGCACAGACTTGCCCCTCTTCAGCTGGCGAGTCGGTTCAAGCTGGTCGTTCGGGAGTTGCGGCTCAGCCTCACGATTGATACCCAATAGTTTCAGCATATTACGATTTGGCAACCATTTACCGACGTCCTGCACAAGAAAGTTCAACGTGTCGAGCACTCAAGTTCCGTTCCCATACCATCCGCAACTATAACGACGACGACAAGCTTCCATGTTGAACAATGGTCCAGAGTGTCAGCAGCACAGGCTTGCAGAGAACGATAGGGGCAAGTACGGATGGGCAGTTGTCAACAGTCAACCGCAAACAGTCAACTGTTGATGATGCACCCGTGAAGACAGGTGCATCCCCTGGCGTGCAATGTGTATTATATCAGCGTAAGTTTGTATTCCAGGCCTGGACCACCAACTGCGGGGTGTGTTGGGCAGCTTCTGCTGAGAGCCCCCCCCCCCCCACCAAAGTCTGAAGCTAGAGTTACAGTGCACCAGGCGACGAAAGCATCCGTCAGATGCTAGCTTGTGCCCTAATAAGTGATATGAACTTTTGCTTTGGGGCCTGATGTCTGTATATTGACGCCAGCATGCCGGCTGAAATCAGCTCTTTTACAGCTGAAAAATCAATGGTAAGGCACCACAACAGCCCGTGGGGCCCAATGACTGCAACCGAGTGCTTGTTACTTATTGACCTGTTGACTGACGGATGCGTTTGCGCATTGGAGCTGTCAGGGCTCCATGCCAGATATCGCCCTCCCAACAGGAGAGGGTACCCTGCCTTCTGCACACTCAACAACCACATGCACCAGGCAGGTCCCGGGAGTCCTGGTTACACAGGCTCCAGTGTCTCTCTTTGTGACACGCCGACAAAAACACACCTGACTGCCCTACAAAACTGTGTGTCATGAGATGCACACACTTGTCATTCACAGTGACACAAGAACACGGGACGACTCAGAAGCAGCATGCGCGAGATACACTGGACAAATGGCAGCAACAACTCAGCGCTTGATGCCAGCTCCCATATCAATCTGCAGTTCCACGAACTTGACTTCAGCAACGTACCATCAAACTCAAAATTGGCTGCTGGTAGGTCTCACAGATGAAAGCTGCGTGCTCTGTGCCAGTCAGTGCTCAACTGCTGCTGCTGCCAGTTGCTGCGGCCAAGCACAGAGGCGCTGCACCTGCTGCAGTTGCTGCTGCTGCTGTGGCTGCTGTGGCTGGTGGGCTGGAGCTCTCCCCTGAGGCAATGCGCAGCCTGCGCACATGTGCCTGCACAACGCATCGCTGTTCTGCTGGAAGTAACTCAGATGCTCTACTGTACAACCGCACTGCAAGCTGCACTGGCTGCTGCGGCAAAACATCACACCAAGCAGCCACGCATGCAGCTGCCTCCTCATAACTTTTCAAGCGGTGATTTGCCAGGCCAAAGAGCCTGGCAGCTGCTGCCACACTGCAGGTGCTGCCGCTGTCGTCGCTGCTGCCACTGCCGCACCTGGCTTGCAAGCCGCTTGCCCCAGGCAGGTTATTGCTGCACGTGCTACCCCCTGCACCAACCCCACAGTAGCAAAGGCCAAGGTGACCGCATCCTATGCTGTGCACGCTCAAGGGCTCTGCAAACTGCTGCTGGTGGTGTGGGGCAGCTAATGCAGCTTGCAGCATGCCCGTCAGCTCCGCTGCTTGCTGCTGAAGCATGGTGCCGATGAGCGCCACTACGTGCTGCTTGTGCACCGGCCAGGCATCCGCTTTGGCCTGCAGCAGCACTGCAGCCACATGCTGTGCCTGCGCACCCTCAGGCGCCACGACAAGCTGCTGCAACAACGCCCTCGCAAAGGCCTGCGGCGGTTGCACGCCCAGGCGCCCGACTGCCCAAGCCACACCAGCAGCATGCGCGGCTGTTGTTGTGGGCAGGAGCCAAGCAGACCACACCGCCCACAGGCGAGACAGCAATGCAGGTGTGGCAGCTCCAGGGCATGCCGCAGCAAGTGCCAACAGGATGTTGCAGAGGGTTGCTGCCGTCAGCCGCTGCTTCCGGGCCCCCCTGTGCCGCTGATGGCTGTGCCCCAGCAGCTGCAACGCCACCTGCATGCGCACAGAAGCATAAGTCGTGTTGGCGCGAGCAGGGCACGAGGCTGTGAGACCCATGGGCTGTGCTACCAGCTGTGCTAGCACTGGGAGTGTAGTGTGCAGAGGCAGGCGGCAGCCAGGGACCATTGGCTGTGTGGCAGCACAACTGTCCAATACATGAAACAGCACAGGGTACACAGACAAACGTGCCCGCTTTCATGCTGTGACTGTCTTCAATGCATAGCTGGGCCAACGTTGCAGCTCACCTGTTCAAGCTGGGCATCCAGCTGTGGGCCGCCCCGCATGCCCCACTGTGCGAGGCCTTTGCAGAACATGCCAAACTGCTCCGCGGTGAACCTGTGCCCCTGCCCTTTGAAGCAGCGCAGGCACTCTTCAGCCAGCTGCTGCACCTGTGACTGCAGCTGCTGTCCAGCAGCAGCTGCAGCCCTGGCCCCACCAGCAACAGGCCTGCTGTATCCCACAGCCCTGCCAGCATCGCTGCTGCCCCCAAGACCAAATCCTGCTGCTGGCATGTCCTGCTGCTGCTGCTGCTGCTGCAGGTGCCCCAGCTGCTGCCAGGCGCCCAGGGTGTGCATCAGGACACTGCAGCCCGCTGGTGTGGCTGCAAGGCGCTGGCCAGCTGCGGCCGCCAGGTATGCGGACAGCCATGCAGCTGACGGCTGCACCTGCAGCGCTGCCAAGCTGTGCCCCAGCACTGCCAAGCCCTGCAGCAATACACAGGCAAGTACCCATTTGTACGTCGGTGAAATCATGCGGGCGGTGCACCTGCCACTTTCTGAGAAACAACGCAACCGCAGTATGATGCTGTATACAACTAATGCTTGACATCGCATGCATCCTACGTATGTTGGAGCACAACATGGCATGGGGCAGAGTTGCTTGACAAGGCCCCTCAGCACCAAGCAGCCCAGCCACAGGGAATCACAACCGTCACCAGACACGACTACTTCACTTGCAGTGCCCAAGGACGTACATGTGCTTGCATTCTGGGCAGCAAGCCTCCACAAGCTGCCAGGTATTGCTGCAGCCATGCTGGCCCTGGCGCACACCGCCAGCGCACACAAGGCGCCAGCATCAGCGGCAGGTTCCTAGCATCACTGCTGTGCATCAGCTGCTGTGCAGCTGCCACGTAAGCGGCCTGCCAGTCCTGCGGCGGGTCCGTCTTAAGCTGCCTCAATGCGTCTGCCAGCATCACCAAGCCTGCCGGTGTCAGGCCCTGCTGTTGCTGCTGTGCACACGTCCAGGCTTGTCGTTGCCTGTGGTCCAGCTGCTGCTGCTGCCCTGCGTAGGATGCTCGTGCGCCACTGCTAGGCAAAGGCGCCATGAGAGGCACTCTCGAGCCCTGCTGTTGCTGCTGCTGCTGCTGCTGCTGCGCCACCTGTGGCCTAGCCTGCTGCTGTAGGCCAGGTAGGTGACCTGCACCTGCGCTTGTGACAGCAGTCATCTCTGCATGTACACTAGCCCCGACCTGCTGCGGATGCATGTGCTGCATGCCACCGTCTGCCTGCCCTGACGGGTCCACCGGCTGCACAGCACTGGAGTTGAGTTGCACAGCACTGGGTGCTGCGGCTGCTTGCAAGGCCCGTTGTGTCTCCTGCAGCAGCTGCAGCAACAGAGGAGCAGGCAAGCCACCTCCGCTGCTTTGCATGGGCTGCTGCTGCAGCTCCTGCGGTGAGGAAGGTAGCTGTTGGGGCGGCACTGCAGCGGTAGCCAGTGGCTGCTGCTGCTGTGCAGTCACCAAGCGTGCGAGGCTGTGAAGCACACTGCACAGTGCCCTGGGCTCCAGCTGTTGGTGGGCGCACAGCTGCAGGCAACACACACACAGCA
>QAXK01008900.1:0-11783 GCA_004335735.1 Chlorella sp. KRBP | reverse complement strand
TTGACGAGGCCTGCCTCGCGATCTTTTGTGACGGCTGCAGCATCATGACACCTGTCGTGAATGCCATGCAATGATGATGATGATGATAATGACACCACGACTACTGGCAGCCAGCGCCTCACATTCCGCATCAAGCCCTAACCCCAACAAGCAAGCCCTGATTACCTGCGTGGCCATGCGGCTGGGCAGGTCGGTGTAGCCCACCACTGAGACGTTGTTGGGCGTGGTCACCACCTTGGTGGCCTGGGTGTACTCGCAGTTGCCACCAGCCTCAGCGCTCAGGTCCACAATCACGCTGCCTGCACCAGGCGCAGCAGTAAAGAGAGGCAAGGGGGGCAGTGTGTACTCGCAGTTGCCACCAGCCTCAGCGCTCAGGTCCACAATCACGCTGCCTGCACCAGGCGTGGCCGGAGCTGGCGTGGGCTACGTGCCGCTATGGCAGAGCGCAGGCAGTTGGAGACAGGCTTGGGACAAGAGCAAGTCTCTCGTGGCCGCGTCTGTGGGCCTGTTCTTGCCCCCAATGCATGCCCCAGGCATTCATGACAGCGCGACGTGCATGCACCGGGCGCGGTGCATGCACCCAGCGCAGATTCACCTGGCTTCATCGAGTCCACCATGGCCTTGGTGATGAGGACGGGCGCCTTCTTGCCGGGAATGAGCGCCGTGGTGATGATGATGTCGACGTCCTTGGCCTGCGGGCGCACAGCCGCTCAGCCCACGAGCAACGTTGGTCCGAATGATGCATGTTTCGCCACTCACTAATTTAGGGTGCCTGCTAGGCACTGCACCGAGTGCTACGCCATGCAACCCGGCGTGGCTTTGGCGTGCGCGTCAAGGTACCTCACCTGCGCGGCGAAGAGCGCCATCTCCGCGTCGATGAAGGCCTTGGACATCTCCTTGCTGTAGCCAGTGCCTGCAGCAACAACGCAGCAGCAGCAGCAGCAGCAGCAGCAGCAGCTTTCGTTTCTGCCAAGCAGTGCTGCCACTCAGCAACTGCTTCGATTGGGCATGGGAAAACGGGTGTGCTTGCCCAGGACCAACCTGCGCCACCATCCTGCCCCGCCCGCACCATAATATTGCCATGGCACTGCGCCGCACCACCACCACCAGCACGTGACCACTGCAGACGCACCCGCGTCGCCCTCTTCCTTGATGTCGACCGTGAGGAACTCGGCCCCCAGACTCTTTGCCTGCTCTCGCACCACCGCCCTCGTGTCGAAAACACGGACAATGGCGCCCATGCTCTTGGCCGTGCCGACCGCCGCCAGGCCCGCCACGCCGCCCCCGATGACCAGCACCTTTGCCGGCGGTACGCGGCCCGCCGCCGTGATCTGGCCGGTGAAGAAACGGCCTGCGCATGCCGGGGCACCGCAAGCTCAACCGTAAGCAGCCAATCGCCAGCATCTTGGTAGGGCCGTGAAGACGTGAAGAAACGGCCTCTGCATGTTTAGAGAGCACCGCATGCAAGCCCACCCAAGGCAGAGGTGCTCTCATCAGACAGACGCGGGCGCCTGGTGCCTTATCTTCCCTTGCTGCTGAGCCTTGGGGCCTTGTGTCGTGTGGCTGACCGCCCCAAGCAATGGCAAGCTCCACACACGCTCACTTTGCACATGCTGACACGTCAGCACACGTACCAAAGTGGTGCGAGGCCTCGATGACAGCGCGGTACCCAGCGATGTTTGCCATGGAAGACAGCGTATCAAACATCTGGGCGCGGCTGCGAGCCACCACCACCAGGGCACGCGCACAGCAACGCAAGATGCGTCAGCAGCAGCAGCGGCGGTGCTGCACCGGCAAGCCTGATGGGGCGCGGCACGGTGGGGCTGCATGGTGAAGGTCGCCCCGAGGGCGAGGGGGGAGATGAGGGGGCGATTTGAGATGAGCAGCACGTGCGCGGTGGGCCTTGTATTTACCTGATGGTGCGTGGGATGCAGTCCATGGCCAGGGCCGTCACCTGCTTGGCCGCCAGCGAGCCCAGCAGGTCCTTGTTCTGCGCCGGTTGCAGGTAGCTCACCAGCCTGCGGTGCAGGTGCAGGGGGGGGCCGCACACAGGGTGCGGGAGTGGGCGTGAGCAGGGACGAATGGGTACGGTGGTCAGTGCCATGGACGCTGAGCGTTGACGCTCTGCCCCGCACGCGCTGCCGGGCTGAAGCAGCTGAGCCATGCTACCTAACAGAGCGCTACCTAACCCTAACCCTAACCCTAAACCCGTCCAACCAAACTCAACCGACTCACACAGCCTCCTTGCGCAGCCCAGCCACGTCCGACGCAGTGGGAGGGCGGACCTGAGGCGCAAGAAGACCAAAGAGACAAGGAGGGAATCGCCGGCCCACGCTAACGGCAGGCTGTGCCGACATCCAAAGGGGGACCTACGCCATCATCGGCACGCTGCATGCTTGGCCCCATGTCCTTATCACTGGCACTCACTGCATGCCCCGCCCACACGTCCTCACCTTGAGCACAATGTCCGAGGCCAGCGCCGTGGCCCGGTCCACCAACTTGGCACCGGCGCTGGCGTAGTCAGCATCCTGCGCGAATGCACCGCAACAGGCATCTCAAGCTTGAGGAGGGCTGCCGCCGACACGGCTGACAGAGCTTCCCCTGGCCCCCACGCCGCGCTGCACCGCCCTGCCACCCCCCATCTCGGCAGCCAAGCTCCTCACAGTGAAGCGGGCGCCCTCTCCCGCCCCAGCCTCCACCGCCGCGCCCTTGAACCCAGCCTTGATGAGGCCAGCCACGGCGGCGGGCGTCAGCGCCACGCGCCGCTCACCCTCGTGCGTCTCCTTTGGCACGCCTGTACATTGTTGTGAGGCGTTTCGCTCGCTGAGCACTGCACTGGTGGTGGCTGGCGGCCGCTCCCCAAGCAGTGATGAGAGGCGCACCGAGGGTGAGCTCCTTCCAGGCGATGGGCCCGACAGCTGGCGGTGAGGTCGCCTGTTGCAGCACTAGCGTGGACGTGGAAAGCTGCCTGCCCTCCAGGTCACATGGCTGCGGCCTGACGCCTCCTGACAGCCCGGCCACCGCCCTGCAAGTGCGGCACCGACAGCATGCACACGCCACGCGGGCGGCGGGAGATCTGACATTGTGATCTGGTGCCCCAAGCAACCAGCACGCGCAGATCCTTGCTGTGATCCTTGTTGTATTGCTGCTGCTGCTTCTGCTGCTGCTCCTGCTGCTGCTGCTTTGTGGAGGCGGCACCCACCAGCACACGGTGGGAGAGGACCTGGGCCCCACGAGCTGCAGGGCCGACCGCCAGGCCACCGTGCTCGCCAGAGACTGCATCGTGCGTGGCTTGGGCGCCCTGGCGCTGCCTGCGCGCCAAAGGTGCGACCCTGCCACGTCGGACGATGAAGCGTGGGGACGCTCCAAACGCTGCGATGGCCCTGATGGATTGATACCTGCACTGCCTGCTTGCGCTGCGTCTGCTCTGCACCCGCTGGAGCTGCTCCTGCTCGTCGCCAAACACGATTTGCGGAACGGTGCTCGGACTCACTTGGCGCGCCGTGCACAGCGCTGCTCCTCAAGCCCGCCTGCAACACCGCCACTGGACGCTATGTGTTCGATTGCTGTGTGCTCTGTTTCCGCTCTTGGCGGGATGGGTCAAGCCCTTCGATCCAGGACACGCGCATTGGCGGCGCGCACAGCGAATCTGAATTCACGCTGCATCCTCATGTACCTACCGCTACTTTCTCAGGGCGTGCGGTCTCTAGCACGCACGGTTCGCGATCCGATGGGCGCAGGGACCGCACGAAGCGCGGCGTGCGCAGCAATCGGCTTGCAGTACCTGCACCCGCTCGCAGGCCACTCCTTCCACCGACTTCTAGCTAACCCAAGGGTCACGACGGCGCAGCAGCAGCAGCAGTGCCTGCAGCGGCGCTGAGCGCGGCCGACTGCCGGCCCGTGCGCTCCAGCCACCCAGGCATCTTGGCAAAGGCGCCCAAGCTGAGGTCCACAAGGTCCGACAGCGCCCACCAATCCATGAGCTGGGGAGCCAGCAAATAGGCCCGCAGACCTGCGCGCATCGGCAGGCAGGCAGGCAGGCAGGCAGGCACCCGCTCGCACACCCAGGCTCATCCCCGCGGTGGATGCCAAGACACTTGCATAAGTGGTGCTGCCTCACCAGCTGCGGTGCGTATGGAGGCTGCTCGGTCCGCCAGCGCCCCGCCCGCCGCGTCCGCTGCCGCCAGCTGCTGGGATATCCGCCGGCGGGACGCTGCCGCCGCCTTGAGCGCAGGCACCCTGCAGGAATGATGATGATGGAGCACGCATTGCAGCAGCGGCGTCGCCCTCACATGCTGCTCACCGCAAGCCTTCCTTGCCGCTTCCGTCCCCAAAAGCCTTTCTGTGCGACGGTGGTGTAGAGTTCATGTCAAGAAGTTGTCCCAAATCGATGGCGGGCACCCACAGCAGCGGCTGATCCCTGACGGCCTGGTGCTGTACGACGCATGTACGACCGCACGCACCTGTTGTACAGTCCCGGGTTGATGGCGGGCACGCACAGCAGCGGCTGGTCCCTCACCGCCGTCAGGTACTCGTGTGCAGCGCCGCACACGGGGCGTGGCGTCATGTCCCACTGGTGCAGCGCCAGGGAGGGGATGAAGGAGGTGTCGCCGTGGTGGCACGACGTGCAGTACACACGGCCAGTGTACCAGCACCTGCGCACATACGGGTGACTGGCGCTTAGTCGCGCTGCCGTGTGGACGCTGCCTCCACATTCCCAGCGTGCACAGAGAGCACAAGGATCGCCTTGCCTGCCACGCTCCAAGCATCCTACCACCACCTCCACCACCACCACCACCACCACCTTCACCACCACCTTCACCACCACCTCCACCACACCTGCATACCTTCGTATCTGCAGCGCCCCAGCACCACCGCCACCACCCCCCAGCCGCCACGCTGACCGGCCCAGGCCTCCCGCCCCTTGCCCCCCTCCTGCCCCGCCCGCCTCCCCCGCTGCCACGCCCCCAAGCGGCACCTTGCACCCAGCGCACACGCCGCCCTGCCGCCTCAACAGCTCCGCGTCAGTCACGTCCGACGGCGGCGGCGGGTCAAGCACCAGCCGCACCGTCATGCTCAACTGCTCACGCAGCGCTTCCCGCGCGGGCGCGGGGCCAACCGCCCCAACCGACGTGGCGCTTTCACTGCGTGACAGCGCCCCAGAGGACAGCGATGGCTGGGTCTGCAAGGGGGCAGCGGCGGCGGCAGCACCGGGGTCGCTGCTGCGGCTGCTGTCTGTTGCTGTGGTGGCGGGTGGCGGGTGCGTCGTTCCGCCGTCGAGCAGGGTGGGCGACGCTGCAGTGGCGGCGGAGCGGGCCGCAGTACTACCCAGCAGGCTGCCCACGCTGCGTGATAACGGCTGTGGGTACGGCTGTGGGTGCGGCGGGGACGGGTGGGACTGCGCTGGAGCTCTGGGTGGTGCATCCGGTGCGTGCGGCGAGGAGGACGAGGCGTGGAAAGACGCTGACGTGATGACAGTGCCTCCTCTGCCGCTGTTGTGCAGGCTGTGCTGATCACCGCCGCCGCCGCCGCCGCTGCTGCTGCTGGCGGTGGTTAAGACACCAGGAGTGGTGGCGGTGGGGGGCAAGGGTGGGGGCGGCGGCGCCAGAAGGAAGCGTGCGGCGAGCAGCTGGTGCAACGCGGGCGCCCAGGGTTGAGGGTTCAGCGCCAGCAGCTGCGCCATGCACCTGGACAGCACCGCCTCCCGGTGGGTGACTGTGTCAGCGGACAGGCGAGCCCGGCCGAGCACGCCCCTGCCCTGCGACACCTCGTCCCAGCACTCTGGCACCACCAACACGCCGTGCCCACCGCCGCCGCCGCCGCCGCCCCCGACGCTGCTCCTCGTGAGCAAACCACCGCCACCGCCACCGCCGCTGCTACCAGGGCCCAGCAGCGGGGCGGGCGGTGTCTGCCATGCGTCCAAGTGCTCCCCCACCGCCTCCAGCGCCTCACTCGCGCCCGCGCCCGCCCACCCGCCCACGGAGGAGCGTGGTGTGATGACAGAAGGAGGCGACGCCCACCCCTGCTGCCGGGGCGTGGCGTGTGGGTGCGCAGCACTGGTGGAGGAAGCGGAGGAGTTGCGGGAGTGGCGTGGTGCGCCGGCAGCACTGGTGGTGCTGTGGGGTTGAGGGTGGTGCCCCTTGGGGAGCTGTTGTTGTTGCTGCTGTTGCTGTTGTTGGAGGGCGAGCAGGCCCTTCTTGAGCAGCACAAACTCACTGAAGCGGCGCAGCACCTGTGGCAGGGAGCGGCCAAACAGGACGCGCACGTCACACAGGGCAGCACGTCACACAGGGCGTAGCATCTGGGGCAGGGAGCGGCCAGACAGGACGCGCACGTCACACAGGGCGCAGTATCTGGGGCAGGCAACGGCCAGACAGGACGCGCACGTCACACAGGGCGCAGCATCTGGGGCAGGCAACGGCCAAACAGGACGCGCACGTCACACAGGGCGCAGTATCTGGGGCAGGGAGCGGCCAAACAGGACGTGCATGTCAGTGAGTGAGCCTTTAAGCAAGAAGTACGAATTTGTGGCACCCTTGACAGTCGGGACCACCAAGCGCGTGCGCTCCTTGGGCGTGGGCTGAGAGGGCTGACCAAGCTATCAATGGCATCTCCGACATGCTTGCAGGTGACAGCCATGATGGCCGCCAGCAGACAACGGGGACGAGCTTGTGCTGGCACACAGGTATCTGCTTGCCAGGCACGGCTGTACCAGATGTAAAGCTCAACACACAGGGAGACGCCAACTGCCTACCACCCAAAGCGCGCACCTGCCATGTCCTGCCCAGGCTGTCCTTGACCTCCAGGCGGTACACCGTGTACTGCTCCCCCTTGGCGTCCACCAGCAACCGGTGCCCCACCACCAACACTGACTCATACCTCACACCTGACACGCCACCCTCCCCATGCGCCTGAGCCCCCGCCAAGCCCTCACCCGCAAGCTGATCCACGCCGGCTGACCGTGCCTGCCCTATCCTCCCCGCCGCCGCCCACCCCACACCCCCCACAGCGCCAGCTGATGCCGCTTGTGCTAGCATGGGGAGAGGAAGCACGCTCCCCTGGCCCCGCCCACCCGCACCACTGCCACCGCTGTCACCACGAGACAGAGCAGCAGTTGATGTAACCGCCGGGGGCGGTTGGTGGTGATGGTGATGGTCGTACATGGTCATGCCGGCGGTGCCTTGCAGTACATCCTCCACATCCTCCAGTACATCGTACCCCTCCTCATCCTCTCCGTCACCTCCCTCACCAACCGCCCCAACCGCCCCACCGAGACCGCTGCCGCCACCAGCAGCTCCTGCTGCGGTGGACGCTGCTGCAGCGGCTCCGCCTGCGGAGCTCACGCCTCCTTTCCCAGGCGCTGTGGCCGTGGCGGCGGCGGCGCGGGCAGCGGCGCTGGCAGTAGCTGCGGCCATTGCTGCGCCCACTACTGCTGTCGCGGCTGTGGACATGGAACCGATCGCGGCCGCGGTGGCGGAGCGCCAGGGCACGGTCGACAGCAGCCCTGCTGCGGCTACCACCGCGGACTGAGCGGCGCCTGAGGTGGTGGTGGCAGGCGTAGCAGTGGTGGTGGCAGGTGTGGCGGCGGTGCGAGTGGTGGTGGCGGATGTGGCTGCTGCCTGTGGAGCCTGTGTGACTTGCGGGACTGTGCCCGTGGTTTGGGTAGCAGTTGCGCAGGCGGAGGTGCCTGCGGCAGGTGCAGGGGCGTCCTGGCTTGCCGGTGCTGCGCCACCAGGAGCGGTAGTAGTGGTGGTAGTGGCGGTGGTGGTGGTGGCAGTTGTGGCGGTTGCTGACGTGGCGGCGCCCCGTGACCACCAGGATGACACGGCACTGGCCATCGAGGACACCGCTGCCGGCTTTGCCGCTGCTGCAGCTGCTGCTGCTGTTGCTGCTGCCGTGCTTGTTGGTGGCACTGGCGCGGCTGTGGTGGCCATGGGCACGCCTGAAGCGCCCCCATCGCCGCCACCTGCCCCATCAGCCCCCTCCAGCTCTGCCGGCCCGCCACGCGCCCCGTTGCCCTGCTCAGCCGCGGCAGCAGCAGCGGGTGGTTGGCCCTTGACGTTGCTGGCAAGCGCTGCCATGGCCACGGGGCGGGGCGCCTTGCCAGCGGCAGCTTTGCCTGCGCCTTTGGCGCCTGCTGCGGCGGTGGTTGCAGCTGCTGCTGCGGGCGCTGCAGCCGGTGCAGGCACCACAGTCAGCTGCAGGCGAACCAGCCGACCGTCACGCTCTGCTTGTTGTGTGCTTGATGGCAGCCCCTGCTGGCTGCCAGCAGCAGGAGCTCCTGCCTCCTGCTGGCTGCTGTCTGTTTCAACAGAGCCACCAGAAGACCCGCCACCCTGCGGAAACTCCCCGCTGGGTTCTGCCGTCTGCCCCCCTCCCACTGCCTCACCCTGACTAGCGCCCGCCTCTGCAGCCCGCGCCGGCACTGGCTGCTGCACCACCGGCGGCTGCACCACTGTCAAGACCACTGCCACAGTGTCCCCCTCCTCCCCAGCAGCCGTCGCCGCACCCGCCCGTCGCGCCGCACGCCACTTGCTCACCGAGCTGATCCCCTGCCACGCCAGGTCAGCGGTCAGCTTGGCGCCCACGTGCACCCACGTGCGCGCAGCCGCGGCAGCGGCAGCAGCAGCCTGGCCCGCTGCCGCGTCGGCGGCCGCCGCCTCATCCTTCCTCCGGTGCGCGTCGTCCTCCGTCTCAATGTGCAGGAAACCACCACCGCCGCCGCCGCCGCCGCCACCAGCTGACGCCCCTCCTGCACCGCTGCCGGCCGCACCCACCCCAGACATCACCACCCCTGACCCTGGCGTTGTCTGCCGCTGCCTGCTGCTGTTGCTGCTGCATGGCGCCGCGCCAGCGTCCCCCACTGGCCCTAGCCCTGGTGGCGCGAGGTGGGGAGCCTTGGCAGAGTCGTCATCTAGAGCTGCTGTGCCGTTGTCGTCAGTGCGCGGTGAGAGGGCGTGTGGGGGGGCCGCAGGGGGCTGGGAGGGTGTCGCTGCGGCTGTAGCGCTGGCGGTGTGGTTGTGGTTGTGGGAGGAGGATGAGGGTGATGCCTGGAACAGGCACTCACTGACGGCGTCCTGTGGGGCACATGGGGAGCAGCAGGGTCCAAGTCACTCTGCGTGCGTGCTTGGCTGTAGCAGCCCATGAGCGCACGCCACAAGGTGCAACTCAGCGACACACTGAAGAGCTCCTGTCGTGCTGCTGCTGTGGGGTGGGAGGCTCGAGTGCCATGGGACAGTGCCACGCTGGTGCCAGAAAGGAAGCAGCGCACCGACTGACCTGTGCGTCCTGCAGCTGCGCCGCCGCCTGCTGCATGAAGGCCCGGGAGCGTACCACTGCCGAGGGGGCAAAGGCGCACGAGACCTGTGGCTGGCCCGGCAGGTGGCGGAGGAAGTGAGCCATGGAGCCGCTCTGGAGCGCCTGCAGAGTGGCGTGGGGTGGTGCGGGGGCGAGGGAACAGGGTGTGTGCGGCACAACAACAGGGGCATGGGCCAGATTGTGATGTGCTAGGGGGCAGAAACAGGCCGGTCCTTGGGACACGCTCTTGCTGTGCCTGGGATATAGCGTTGCAGCGTCTGGCTCGTAGGGCGTGACCACCCTAAAAAGCTGGTGGGCCCCAAAGAGCCACGAGTCGGTCAGCAGCAGCACGCACCAGGTGCACCCAGGTCTCCAGCATGCGCTTGCGCAGCTGCTGCTCTGACAGGTGCGCTGCCACCGGGCCACCTGCTGACGCTTGCACGCCTTGGCTGGCTCCCTCTGGCTGTGCTGCAGGTGCAGGTGCACCAGCTGGTGACAAGGTGCCGCCTGCCGCCGGTGCCGGTGCAGCTGCTCCTGAGAGGGGCCCTCCCGCGGCGTGGGCGGCTTGCTGGTCGTTCGCTTCCTGCTCGGCGGCGGCCACGTCCTTGGCCAGGAGAAGCGGGAACGCCCTACCCATGGCCTGGACCACCGCCCAGGGGTGTGGCAGGCTGCCTGTGCCTTGGAAGCCAGACTGCGTGCGGAACAGGGGAGCGGGTACGCACGCACGGAGTTCCCAGAGCGCCCACAGTGAGCAATCACTCTTCAGGAGGCGTGCTTGTCGATCTGGATGCCGTCTGGGAGCTGCAGCGTGGGGGGACGCGTCGGCGCACCTGCACGAGGCTGAGCGCCCACGCGTGCAGCAACGTCCGCTGGTCTGCACCAAGTGAGGGCTCCAGGTGCTTGATGGCATCGCCCAGCCGCTCCAGCTGCGCTGCCGCGGCGTCGTCCATCTCCTCGTGCTCCTCTGCTCAGCTCCTCAGCAGCTAGGGCTCCGTCGCTCGACCATTCCTGAGGCACGGGACACTCTCACTGCGCGACCTCGCGAGCGCCATGTCGTCCACCTCGCTAGCGAGAGCGAGGGGCGCTCCTCTTTTCCTTGGACATGCAAACCCGAAACGTCTCGTGAACGGGAGGAACGGGAGGTGGGGGGCACCACAGCTCACAGCATGGCCCAGACCATCACCAAGTTGTGCCACGCACGCTGCGGCCTGCTGGGTAACCCGTCAGACGGCATGCTCGGCGCCACCGTGTCCTTCACCGTGCGCAACTGGCACGGCAACGTCTCCTTGACGCCAAGCAGCACGTTCAGCTTCGTCTACCACCCAGTCCATGATGCAGGCGCCTTCACGTCCTTTGAAGCGCTGGCTTCGCACGTGGAGCGGTGCGGGCCAGGGTCCGGCGTCGATCTGCTCAAGGTGTGCGTGAGGCTGGTGCTGCAACGGGTGCTCTGCAGACAGGCAATGGCGCCAAGCGCAAGCGTGCCGGCGCCGGTGCAGTCCCTGTGCGCAGTGCTGTGGCGCCACTGCCAGCAACGCGGCATCGCACTGGCGCCGACGGAAGCTGCGGCAGAGCAGGGCCTGCTGGGCTTCACGCTGTGCTACGAGACGAGCATACCGCGGCAGATGGGCCTGGCGGGCTCGTCTGCGATAGTTACTGCAGGTGAGGATGCTTCTCTGCTGTGGGGCAGCCAAAGCAATTGCAAGCAAGCACACAGCAGTAAGGGCCAGGGCCCATAGCCGTGCCAGCTGGTGCGGCGACAGTTGTTAGGACCAGCTGCTAACTTTGGCCTGCTTTGGTCGGGCGCGGCATGATTTATCACCATTGCCCGTGCAGGCCTGCACTGCCTGATGGAGCACTACGGCCTGACTGAGGCGCACATCCCACTGCATGAGCAGCCCAACTTGGTGCTGGCGGCGGAGACGGCGCTCGGCATCACTGCTGGGTTGCAGGATCGGGTGGTGCAGGTGAGTAGTGTGTGGGGTGGTGGTGCAAGTGAGTAGCGTGCGGGGTGCAGGTGGTGCAGACAGGGCAGGTGGGGGCAGCTGGCAGAGTCTCAGGTGGGCGCTGTGGTGGGGGTGGGGGTGGGGGCCTAGTTATTCCCATGCAGCCATCACACTGCCCTCAACCATGGAGCAGGCAGAGACCTGGGCAGGTCCCTGAGTGCTGTCCCCCCGCACACCCAATGCTCGCTCGCAGGTCTACGGCGGCCTCGTGCACATGGTGCGCCGGCGTGGAAGGGCGGGAGGGCACCGCTTGGCTGGCTTGTTATGGGCTGCCACCCAACAGCATGGTCTGAGTGGCAAGCAAGCAGCCGCTGGCTGTGGGCCCCAGGAGCGGCTCCACTTGAACCTTTGGTGGCTCGTGTGTGTGTGTGTGTGTGTGTGTGTGTTCGTTTTTACATCTGTTGGGATACCTCGGCGGGGCCGGAGCCCACTACCGGGCATATCAGATGGCGCGGATCCACATTGCTCCACGCAGAAGTCACC
>QAXK01008899.1:0-27599 GCA_004335735.1 Chlorella sp. KRBP | reverse complement strand
ACCTCCACCTCCACCCCTCCCCAGCACACTGCCCTGCTCACCACAGTGACCACACGCCCCTCAGCATCATGCTCCACCTGCCCAATGCCGCACTGCACACTCAGGGGCTTGTGCCTGCGGTGCACGCATGCATGCATACATGCTTGATCATGAGTGATTTTTGATCACAGAATGCGTGCATTGGTCGCCATGACTGCATAGAGAGCACAGCAGCGCATGGGCATGCTTGACGTGGCGCAACGGCGAGCAATGCACTGAGCAATGCACTGAGCAATGCACCCACTACCGATGCCCCACCGAGCCAGGGCACTGGCATCATACCATGATTGAGCGAGGCTCGATGAACACGGCAGCAGCAGCAACAGCAGCATTACTTGCGTGCAAGGTCACAGCGCTGTGGCACCTTGCGCCAATCACCTGCAGAGCGTGGCTGTGCCTGAGTAACCCTTCTTGGCTGTTGAGCAGTTGAAGGTGATATGCCAGCCCTGCAGGTCAACCTGCTTAATAACCTCCTCCACATGTGACTCCTGCAGCTTCGTCTCCTGCAGCACACATGTCAAGACAGCAGCGCACCCAGCATCAGCACTGACAGCAGACGTGAGCGCACTGGCAGCAGACGTGACAGCGCTGGCAGCAGGCATGACCACATTGACACGATGATGGCCCACATGACAGCAGCACACCCAGCAATGACAGCAGCGCACCCAGCACTCACAGCAGACATGACCACATTGACACGATGATAGCACACACGACAGCAGCGCATGCAGCACGCAGCACTGATACATGGCAAGCCACCACGGCAGCCGTCCACCCCAGGGCTCTGCTGCAATCGCCCCAGCAGCACGGCAAGGCCCCCATACCCCACTACCTGGCCTGGTGTCACGTACCTGCAGGCACACTGCGTCCACCTGCTCAGCCTCTACCAGCCTCCTGAGTGCAGCAGCATCCTTGCGCATCAGTGCCCGCATGCCCGCAACATTCCAGCTGATGAAGCGCAGTGCCGGGCCCTCATACTTGGGCGCCCGCATGCTGACCTCATACACAGGACCTGGCGGCAGCAGCAGCAACAGCAGCAACAGCAGCAGCAGCAGCAGGGGAGGAATAGGAGGTGAGTATGTTGCAGGCAGCCCCGCTGCCAGAAGACGAGCCATAGCCCCACAGGTTGCCTCAGAGGTAGTGTCCACTGCAGCAGGTGGGTCCTCTGCCCCACACAGCACAGGTACGCCCACGGCACAGCGACACTGACCTCTGATTTCTGACTTTTAACTGATAGTGGTGTGCTTGCCAACATTCAACCATACACACTCATCCGACATTCAGCCTCCCGCATGTCAATGTCCCCTGCATGCTTGACAAGGCCCCAGGGGCTGCTGCAGACCTGGTGGTTCGTCTGATGCAGTTTTCCGCTTGGGCTTGGGCTTGGCAGCTGCCATTGGTGCTGCATCTGCAGCCTCTGCCTCCGGTGCTGTGGCCTCAGCAGCTGCTTCCTGCGCCTCTGCTGCTGCTGCTGCCTGCTTGGGTGTGGGGGCCTTGGGTTCCCTGCACATATATATGACGAGGAGGACAAGAGTTGTCTCAGCTAGCATAGATCGCCCAGCCAGACGATGAGGATGACCTTGAACATGAAGCTGCAGTAGAGGTTTTTAAAACCCATGAAAGAAGAATCCTGGAGTAGTGGCCGGGCACACCTGCTTGTCTTGGCACGTTTGGAGGGCGTGGGCTTTGCTGCTGCCGAGTCATTGTCAGCGGTCTGGTCAGTTGTGCTTGTGCTCAGTGGCTTTCTCCTCCTGCGAAAGGACGAAGGTGGGCATCCAGATTATGCTGATTCAGAGCATCAGCCATAGCACAACCTCCTGGGAGTCACTGCTGATCACAGCATCCTGGACCAAGGCCTTGGTTGATGAAGCTGCATGTTGGGCTGCACTTGACCGCAAGCGCTGTACGGGATTCAATGCAAGCTACACTGAGAGGCTCTCTTCACCTGCTGGGGGTTAGCTTTGGCCCTTCTGCTGCTGCTGCTTCAGTGTGATCTGCAGCTTGTGTGCCCATGGCGGTCACAATGCTGCGCAACAAGCCACGGACTGTGAGTCACACGCTTTGCACTTGTCGTGTATAGGACGTGTTGGCTACTGTGGCTCACCAACGCCTGGCTTGGACTCGCAGGGGTGTGATCGCGTGTGCAGTGATCCCTATACTTTTTGACAATGACTGCAGCATGTTACGCACAGGAGGCCTGCAACATCGCTGTGAAGCAGTACAAGGCCTCACAACGTCAGTCAGGCCCCTGATGGTGACAGAGCTTTGGCCTCTCAAAGTCAAACACTGCACCACAGTCAAACCCAATGCAACTGCCACATGAGGCAGCAGACCTGCCCACCAAGCACACCAGCATCCGGTGCTCGAAAAAAATGGGTAAGATGATGCCATCAACAACTTCCTTTGGCTCAGAGAGCCCTGCTACATACTATATAGTTCGGACTCAACCCAGCACTGAACGCAGCTCTGCCTCGTTCTGTCTGCTGTCAAGGTGAACAGCTTGGCCACACAAGGTGGTGGTTAGCCCGCAAGCCACAACTGCGTCAACAAATGTCCGTGGGCGTCGCTCCCACCCATGCTGCACAAACAGGAGACCCCACCAGGCGTCACAACCCTGGTCAGCGCCTGCCCTTCTTCCCGCCCTTGCTGCCACCTGAGCCCTTGCCCTTGGCCGCCTGCGCCTTGTCTTCGGCCTCCTGCTGCTGCTGCTTCTTGGCCTTGGTGCGCGCTTTCTTTACCTCTGCTGGTTCAGGCGCAGGCCAGATGGGGTCTGGGGTACGGCTGACCACCTTGGTCACAGTGGGCAGACCTGCGCACCAGACAGCACACACCAGCACACCAAAGTCACGCCACAGTCACACCACATCTCAGAGAGGTCAACAGCAGTACACAGCCACCTGAGGATGGCAGCTCTGCCCGGACACACCCCAAGGCTCGCCCTGCTTTCAGAACACCCTGCTGACACAACGCCAGGGCACCCAGCCTGCACATCTTGGCCCAGGCCAGTCTTATAAAGAGCCCTTGAGACTCAGATGTCAGCCACCCAGCCCATGATCTGTGTACAGGAGCTGCAGCCCGCTTGTTGAGGAGAGCAGGGAGGCTATCACAGAAGAACTGCAATGTCAGCACATGGCCACTAGCAAGGCGACAGCAAACTCACTCTTGTGCTCTCGTGAGTACTCCTTGTACTCGTTCCTGTACCACTCAAGAGGCTTGCGATGCACCCTGGAGGAGACACGCCTGCCATTCTCCAACTCCCGCAAGCCTTCACCTGCAGATAGCACAGCACAGCATGAGGCATGTCAAAGAAGGACAGCACATTACCCTTGTGTGACGCGCACATTTTACGGCATGCAGACTTTCCCCGGGAGTGCACAGCAGGCTCCCCCAACACATGCACAGACCATGCACTTCACGTCTGGCCGTGTTGTTGCAGCATCTACCTGCGAGGCTCTTCCTCTGCTTGGCGCGCCGCCCCTCAAAGGGCGTAACTGCCCTGCGCCTCTTGGCAGCAGCACGGCTGGAGCCAGCAGCAGCTGCTGCTGCAGCACCACCCTCCTCGTCCTCCCCAACTGCTTCGTCGTCAGCAAACCCAGCCTCGTCATCGTCCTGCTGCTGCCTCACGCTGCCAGCAGCAGACGCCAGGCGCGGGGCAGGTGACGCATCAGCACCTCCGCCAGCTGCTGCTGCTGCAGCTGCCTGAGTGCGTGCATCCTCCTCATCACCCTGCTGCTCCTCACTGCCTTCGTATGCCGCCATGTCATCGTCACCACCAGCTCCAGCATAGTCGTCACCTCCATCCTCATCATACATCAACTCGTCACCCCCAACAGCTGCATCGACACCCACTGAGCCCCCTGCTGCAGCTGCGGCTGAGTGCTGCTGCTGTCCCTCCTCTTCCTCCTGCTGCTGCTCCTCCTGCCACCTGGCGGCAGCAGCAAGCCTGCTTGTGCTGTACTGGCAGGCAGCATCAACAAACCCAGGCTTGCTGGACACCTCCTTGCTCACACTCGGCACTGCTGCTGCGCCTGGTGCCAGCGCCACCCTGTCGCCTGCAGCCGCTGCTCGTGCACGCGCAGTGCCTGGCTCTGAGCCGCTGCCAAGGCCCAGCAGCAGTTGGTTGGAGGCAGGGGTGTTGGGGCTCCCAGACAGTGGCCCTGCGGTCGCAAGCAAAACAGCAGGCGACAATTGTTGAGATGTTGCAAAGGTGGCGACAACTGGTTGAGTGCATGCTGCAAACCTGCAGTACAGGCCTGTGTATACCAATCAGATCAAGTAGCCCTGCTGAATGCTGCTGCTTAAGAACCCGAAAAGAAGTAGCAGCCACAGTGCAAAGCCCGGTTATTGGCTGCCCAGCACATGCAGGGACAGCCAATAGCCCCCGCACCTTGGTGTGCCTTGCAAGCTGTGCCAGCACCAGTGGTCAGCTCTGAGGTCTCGCCAGCAGCCCCTGCAGCCTGCTGCATCTGCGGGTCAACATGCAGCAGTGATGCAAGGCACCTCAGCAAGTAGTATGTGCCCAGGGCAGGTCATGCCAAGTGCAATCCAGTATGTTCTTGCCTTTGTGCCTTTCTTTTCAGCTAGGCAGGCTGTCAGGACCCAACACAGCTGGCAGAGCATGATGATGGAGGCAGCGCTGGAGCGCCATAAGACTCAAATCAATGGTTTGCTGCATTCTGACGTGATCAATGAGCAACAGGCACACACAAGCTGTGCATCAACACCACCCCTCAGCACTGACCTGCTGTGCAGCCCTCAGCAGCTGCCTGTCAAAGGGTGTCTTGTGCATGGAGAAGTCCTTCTCAGGCACGCCCTCAACAGGTGTGAACATCACGCGCGCCCTGAGCCCCTGCCTGCTGCTGGTCAGGGGCCGCATGAAGCCGCGCGCAGTCTCTGGGACACCCTCCATGGGTGTGAACAGGGACCCAAGGGAGGCTGCGGGGGTGGCGGCAGGGCGCCGCGTTGGGCGCGGCCGTGTGTGCATCTCTGGCACGCCCTCAATGGGCGACCACTGACTGACAGACATGCTGCTGCTGGGCTTAGGGGCAGGGGTCCTTGTGACAGACTCCAGGGCAGCAGCAGCGATCTGCTCCGCTGCAGCGGCGGCAGCAGCCTCAGCTGCAGCTGCTTCCACTGCTGCAGCGGCCGCAGCAGCTGCTGCTTCTGCCTCTGCTTGGCGAGCAGCTTCACTGGCTGCCAGTGCTGCAGCTTCCGCAGCCGCCTGTTCTGCTGCAGCCCGTTCTGCTGCCTCTGCCTCTGCAGCAGCCCTAGCTGCTGCTTCTGCCTCTGCGGCTGCACGTGCTGCTGCCTCTGCTTCTGCTGCTGCGCGTGCTGCTTCCTCAGCCGCTTCCACTGCCAAGCGCAGAGCCTCTGCTTCTGCTGCTGCCTTAGCAGCGGCCTCTGCTGCTGCTGCCTCTTCAGCAGCCTTCACACGCGCGTACTCTGCTTCAGCTTCAGCTGCAACTTTGGCACGCCACTGCATCTCAGCACGCTCAAATGCTGTGATGTCGATCACAAAGGTGCGTCTGCTGGGGACCCGTCCAGTGCCTGCCTTGTGAGGCACGTGCACAGGCACAGGAGTGGGTTGGCCCCTTGGTAGCATGGGGCTGTGGGCAGCACACTGCTGATCTGACAATCCTGCATCACCGTCAGCTGCAGCTGCAGCTGGTGCTGGGGTTGCTGTAGGTGCTGGCAGGCTTGTCCTGTTTGCCGCTGCTGGGGTATGGGCAGCTGCTGGTGTTTGTGCAGCTGTGGCAACAATGCCGGCAACAACGGCCGGATCTGCAAGCAAGTGCACATAAAAAGGGATTGGTTGCAGCTCAACACCACAGAAGGGCACATTGTCAGCACACAACCCTGCTACGCAGAGTCAACAACGAACCAACTGGCATAACACCACAATCTATGCATAAGAAAGTGGCATCCTACAAAAATACCATTTTTGTGTCAACACACCTGGGGTAGGGGCAGTATTCTCCTTTGCACCCTCAGACGCAGGTGTCATGGGGGCTGCATCAGCACCCTGCTTGTTCACACATGGTGCTTCTGGTACAGCTTCACCACTGCAGAGGTCACGAAAAGCATACAATTCAGTGCATGTCTAGTTGCCAGAGGAGGTTTGCTCACCGTTGGAAGGCCTGGTCATGGCAATGTAGCCAGCATACTCACCTGGCTGATACGGCAAAGGTCCGCTGTGTTGGCTGCCGGCCAGTACCTTGCCTGCCTGGCACCAAAGCATCCCGTGTACTTGATGTCAACATCAAAAGAGCGTCCTGCAACGCCTCGTCGCCTGGGTCTGCTTGTGGGCTATGTCATGCAATGCACAAGCTGTTGGTGTTGCTGCTGTATGTTGTGCTCAGACTGGGATGCCGCAGGAGGTATCTGCGGCACTGCTATAACAACCGTATATCATTAAAGGCCTGGAATACGCACATCGGGTAGAGCAAATGCAGTAAAAGCAGCACAACGTTGAAGAGACAGTTTGAAAGCGAAACGTTGCGAGTTTGTGGAGTTCACCCGAGCGCGCTTTGAAACAGTGTCTTCAGAGTGTTATGATGTCGTTGTCGTTGAAACAAGCCCAGCTGTTGCGCTCATGTTTGTCTGTCGCGGTTTTGCTGGGACAGCCACAGCCACAACAAGAGCGCAGGAGCACCCGAGAGTGACCAGAGAGTTTCTTTTTTGCATTGTGTTGTTTGTCACGTTGGCAACGGGACTGCGCAGTACACCTTCTCATCCTCTGTTGTCAGGCTGTACTGTCCAACAGCTGTTGGCCTTGCAGTTGCGGTTTGCTGCTTACAATATGAATAGTGCGTGTCTAGGCCATTCACACATAAGCAAAGTTGCTAGATGCAGCACGGCATATCCAACAGGTGGCTTGTGGCAGCACCTGCAACGCACTCACAGATGCTGCCAAACAGCAGCAGTGTCTCAGGCTGAGGCAAGCAGCCAGAAGCAGCATCATCGGTTCTATGCACCACAGCTGCCGCCAGCGGCTGGTATATCAGTAGAACTAGACCCGGAGGAAGCCAAACACGCTGTGCGAGTACTCAGGCTGCAACCAGGTCAGTGGCCAGGCTGGACAACAGCCCTGTGCTATGTCAGCATACCAACCTCCAGCAAGATCGTGGCATGCTAGTGGGGGTACTACAGTAAGACAGGGCATGCACACCGGGCTGCATACATGACACGTCACTATACTGGTCGCACAAGTGGCTGCGCAATCTTTCTTGAGCACAGCTGAGCGGGTGTGCAATGCTGCATGCAGGAGACACTGTGGAGCTGTGTGATGGCCGGGGCAGCTTGGTGCAATGTGAGGTTGCGGCAACCAGCAAGTCATCAGCAATGGTAGGTACCATGGCTGAATGTTTTGTTGGGTGAGACCCCTTGCGGCGGAGGAGCACACAAACAGCAGCGCAGACTCACAGCAGCAGTTGCCAAGCCCCAAGCACACATCAGCACACCAAGTTGCTGCGTCAGCACCATATGGCTGTCGCATCACATGGCAGTTGCTTGGTCACACGGCAGTAACTCCATCGTTCACACCTGCCCCCGCCCGACATGCTTGTCCCCCTGTGGGCCTGCGCACGTCACCTATGCAGTTGGTAGCCACTGCTGAGCCGCAGCATCAGCGCTGGAGGGGCCCGCAGTGGGTGATGGCAGCTGCATGCCTCACACTGAAAGGCGGCCGCACAGACTGGCTGGTTGAGAAGGCCACAGAGCTCGGGGCGCACTCGCTGCTGCCACTCATCACAGCGCGCGCGCAGGCAGGCACAAACAAGGACAAGTTCAAGGCACTCGCAACCAAAGCAGGGCAGCAGAAGCGCCAGCACGCGTCTGTGGAAGACTGGGACGGCAGCAGCAGCGGCAGCGGCGAGTTCCAGGCCTCCAGGTTGGAGCGCCTGGCGATAGCAGCCACCAAGCAGAGCTTGCGGGCCCACGGGCTGCAGGTGCAGTCAGCTACCAGCCTCCAGGCGCTCCTCCCCCAGCTGCAGTCTGCGCCTGTCAGCTTGGTGGCTATGGCGGGTGCACCTCCCGTGCTGCAGGTGCTGCAGGAGCACTGGCAACGCACACACGGCCAGCAGCAGCCTCAGCAGCAGCAGCAGCAGGGCGGCCACCCGGCACAGCTGCCAGCAGGGCAGCAGCAGCAGCAGGCGTCTGCCGAGCAGAGTTCACACGAAGCATCATCTGTCAGCTATCCTTGGTGAGTCAGGCGCAGCATGCGCATATGAAATCCAACAGCTGGTTGCGCAGGGCTTGTCAAGAACGTGGCCCTCAGCCCGACTCTCAAGTAGCAATGGTGCATTGATTCTGGCATGTCAACATGGGCATGTTCTGGGACCGTCCCGGCGGGGCATGACACTGCATGTTGATTTGGGTAGGCGTGCGTTTGCTTTCCGCTGTTTGTTGTGGCTGATCACGCCTGTGCCTGCGATTGAGTCACAAGACGCGTGTAGCAGCACATTGCTGGTTGTGCCGCTGAACCCCAGTCCCATCCTTGCTGGCCTGGTGCTGCTGCTGCTGCTGCCTGGCGCAGGGAGGGCAAGCCCTGTTACCTGCTGATAGGCCCTGAAGGTGACTTCACAGCAGAGGAGGTGCAGCAGCTGTCAGCTGTTGGTGTGTTGCCCGTAGGCCTAGGGACCAACAGGCTCAGGACAGAGACTGCGGCGATTGCAGCACTCTCAGCTGCTGTGCTCTTCAGTGACTGCCAGAGTTCTGGGGCTCCTGTGAAATGAAGCCATATCCTGTGATGATCTTGTGCCTGGCTTTGGCTCTAAGTCAACGTAATGACGCGCAGAAGCATGCTGCATTATCGCTTTTGAAGTGGCCCCATGCATGTGTTGAGTGCCCACAACACAAGATGATGCTGCAGTCTGGCATCAGAAGAGCCAGTGCAACGGCCGGCCAGTTACAAGCATCCAAAACCAGCCTGGGGGACAGATGCAGCATGCCAGCAACTTGCTGTGACAAACAACTGGCCTGCAACGGCAACTGGGCGCATCCAGTCCTTACTGGCAGCGGTCCAGGGCACAAGCAGACCCCGCCCCGTGAACCCTACATCACTCCTCACTCATGCTTGATCTCTGCACTGTCGCCGACCGTCAGTGCCATCCTGCTGAGCCACTGCCCGATGTTGCTGTTGAGCACCAGGTCGTTGTACGTGTCTGTGCCCTTGATGGCGCTCAGCACACCAAACATGGCCAGGTCAGCAAGGTTGGGCTTGTCACCCCCCATGAAGGGCTTGGGGCCTACTGCTGCTATGAAGCTGTTGGCGTCTGCATACAGCACCTCACGCAGGTCACCTGCAGAGCCACCAACAGCAGCAGCAACGCAAGCAGCAGGGCGCACGTGGTTAATGTCTGCTGAAAGGTCCATTGTGACAAATGGTGCTGGATGCAGCAGCTGCAGAGGCCCCAGCTAATGTGGTGGGCTGTTCAGCTGATGCACTCAGCGTCCCTGAGGCCTAAGCCCAAGCTCTGATCCCGACCCGCTGCGCGCTTTGATTGACCTCTGGTCATCATCACCAAAGCACTGCACATATGACCCAAAACAACTGGAGACTGTGACTGCCAAAGATGACTTGCGCTTGCTGCACACCGTGTCAGTGTGTGCTGTTGCTGTCGCAGTGCCCTCACCTGTGATGTTGTACTTCTTGGGCATTCGCTGCCCAATCTGCCACATCAGCAGCGCCCCCACCACCCGCACACCCTGGCGCACAGCAAAGTTCCAGGAGCTCTGTTCAGCCATATAGCTGGTTGTGCTCCAGGACTCACTGCAGCACGACAGCAAGGCACGGCACAGCACAGCACAGCAGATAGCATCATGGCACAGCACAGCTGAGTCTGGCGCGGTGCCGCACAACAAAGCGCAGCACAGCACACGGGCGCACACATTCTGGGCATGCGTAATCTTTGTTCTTCCTGGTGTAGCTTGGCATCAGGTTGAACTTTTGATAAACAGCCATGGCAAAGGCAAGTGCGACTGCACATATCTCCACAGTGCAGTCATCCTGTGGCTCTTCCAACAGTTGCTGCGCAGGTGCCTCTGCGACGCCAGGCCATATGTGCTCGTATCTTCCCGAGCACCCCCAAACAGCAGGCAGCCCCACTCACTCCCAGGTGCGGTAGATGTTGGCGGTGAGGACCTTGACAAAGCGCTCGTCCACCCACTTGCGCCACCGCTCCTCACCAGCCCTGCTGCCTGCACTGCTGCTGCTCGATGACTTGCGACGCAGCCTGCGTGTGCAGCAGCCACACATTTGTGATGGGCGCAATCCCAACAGTCACATTTTCATGCCATCTGAAGGGACATTTGCATGCCATCTGCTGGGTACGTAGACACTGTACTCCCTCACTGCAAGTCCATGGCAGCACCTTGGAACCTGGATAAGCAGAACATCTGCTCTTCTGACCATCAACACCTCTTCTGACCATGAACAACTCTGGGACAACATGCCGGTAGGCCCCAGGCACCCTGAGCCACGTGCAGATGCCACCACCATCACCCCGCAACATGTGTCCCGTCGTCCTCCACTCACCATCCGCCCTTGCTGCTGCTGCTGCCGCCTGCTGCTGCTGCGTCCAGCTCTGCCTGCAGCCTGCTGATGATGGCGCTGCTGTCCACCACCACGTCACCATCCAGCTTCACCACAGGCACCTTGCGGTACGCTGACCAGCTCAGCTCACCCTTAGTGATGGGGTTCACCTCAACAGTCGTGTAGGGCAGCTGCAGTGGGGGGCAGGCAGGAGGGGGGTGAGGGGACCGGATCAGACTCCAAGGCCTCCAGAGAGCATGCAGATGTTGGTGCAGGACATCAGGCCGTTTCCAGGCTGACACTGCAGAGTTGGGACCCTTGCAAACAGATTGAGTGATTGCAGGGAGCCAGAGAGGATGCAGGCATCACAGAGCGCCTACTGCTGTGGACTCACTTTGTGGTAGTCCAGGAAGGATTTGACCTTGCAGCAGAAGGGGCAAACCTCGTACTGGTACACCGTGATCGACTTGGGCACATGCCCAGTGGGTGCAGGCAGGGCATATGGGTCCGCAGGGGGCTGCTCTGTGACCTGAGGCAGTCACAAGACAAGCCATCAACCAGGGAACAGTCGTCAGATTTTCCTGTTACCAAATGATTCTGGCAACAAGTGTAACAACAAGGCCATGCGCGGCTTGCAGTGTCAGGCCTAGGGCTATACCTGTGGAGCATCAGCAAATGCTGTGCGACTCTGGCCTGAAACAGCCGCTGTTCCTGCAACTGCTGCTGCAGCTCCTGCCAACACGCTCCTGGATGTCCATGAGGACTGCTGCTGTTGAGACCTGCGTGTAGAGGATGCGACAGGATGATCAGCAGCGATCTGGGTGGTTGAGGTTCTGACAACAGCAGGTTGATCTGTGGTGTCACCTGGAGCTGAACGCTGCTGCTTGCAGCGCGTTGACGCCCTGAGAAGCACACGGCAGCACTGCGCGTGCTATACTGGGCATATTCAGCATAGCGCGCTGCAGCATGGCGTTCAGACGCGTGGAAGCAAGGCTTTCCAGTACGGCCTAGCTCACTTCAGTTTTTCTGGGATATGAACCAGCACAAACTACAGCAGGATACTTCACCTTGATATCTGCAACCGCCAAAAGCATGTCTCGTGCGGGCTATGCGGAGGATGACTAAGGGTGACAGGCTGGTCAGTAGGAGGGGTGTGATGATTGGGCACTAGCAGTTTCGGCAGTGGGGCAGATGTCTTGGCTTGATGAACCCGACCTAACACCAAAGATCTCAGCAACAGTTCACCAGCCCTTTGCATGGGCTATCTATTACTGGCTGAGTGCATTCAGCATTGTCAGGCTGCGTGCTGCCAAGCACTCATCACCCTTCACCTTCATCCAGCAATGCCCCCTAACAAAAGCAGCTGTGCTGATGCATGCTTGCCTCACACCAGTGAACAGCACGACACTGAGAATGACACTGCTTGTGGCACTTGTGCTGCTGTGCATCGCAATCCACATGTAATCAGCAAACCATGTGCAGCTGCTTCTTTTGGAGCCCTCAGCTCTGTCTGCTGCAGCTACTAGGCGCGTTTACAAACTCCCTGCAGGGAGCAACACCTTGAGTGCGTCTTGATGGGAAAGAGCGTCCTGTTTGCTGCTGGTGCCAACTGGTGACGTGGTACCTATGGTAGCTGCATGTGCATGGCTGGTGTTGGGATGGGTTCGTGACATGCATGCATGACATCCTCACACGAGTCCTGTGCAGGCATTCATGAGGGCTGCAGCAACGTTTGGGTCACTCGCTCCCTGTATGTGTCATTGGTAAGCGTGGACTGTTGGCGCAAGCACAAACATCGCTGATGGGTGCCAATCATGCTGAGGCCTGCCTTGTCTGCCACTCTATGCCTCACTGCTCATCAGTTGCTGCAGTCTGTGCTGTCCTGAGTATTACAAGACTCTGTGCTGCCACAACTGGCATCTTTATCCAGAACATTCTCACAGCCTGATGCAGTGTACACAATCTAAGCATTTACAACACATATCTGAGTCTGCACAATGTGTTACCAGCGTCAGTGTGCAGACTATGAGGGTATCTGACACCCAGCACAACAACTCAGCTCAACAGTCTGATGATGTACCTCAAGATCGACCGTCAGTGTATACAACAGTCTCTTGCAGTCACAATCCAAAGTTGAGACCTTCACCACAGAATTGCAGAACAGCAGTACCACATGATGGCACGCATCAACATGCAGCGTGCAGCAACAACACCAACACCACACAATATGCATATGCAGACAACAACACGCACCAAGGCTCAGGCCTCACGCCTTCTTGCCTTATGATGTTGTTGGCAGCACGGCCACCGCACCTGTCCTCAACATGCCACCACATGGTGGCACGTCTCAGGTGTGGCACCATCATTCCCCTCACGGAGATGTGTGCTGGGAGGTCGGGCCCTCCGTGTGTCCCCCGGGTGTGCTCAACTGTCAACGTCACGACTTGCCACTGAGGCACTCAACTCCAACAACACTCCACACAGACCCTACCACATGTTCGGGGGGCCTGGCCAGAAGCCAACAGCGCCATGCTTGGCCACCGTCGAAGAAGACACCGTGCCGCTTTGGCCACCAAGGAACTCCCCTCTTGGCCTTTCCCTGGTCCATTCTCTTCTCCATGTGTGAAAATAGATGTTGACAGCCATCCATACGGTGGCGGCGCCTTTGTTCTCCACGGCCAGTTGCGCTGAGGGTCTTGTCTCCCCTCTCCACTCTCCCCTCTCCCTCCTCTCCTCTCCACTCCACTCCGCTCCATTCCACTTCCAGCATCCATGGGACGGCACGAAGTGTCTGCCACCATGACAGGCAGGCTTGATGTCATCAACGTTGATATAATCCTGTCAGTGACAGCTGTCCCTGCCGCAAATAGCCTCAAATGGGCTGCCCTCACATTGCCACAGGAACCTTCGAAGTTCCGGTGGAACTTCGAATTCGGAGTTCCTCATTGCGGCACCCTCAGCGATGTTTCTTGCCAGGCCGCCTGAGGCTCAGTAGCCTTAACACAGCAGGGGGTGTCCGTGGCACAACTGCAGGAGCAGTAAAAGTCTTGACCTCTTCTACTTGACCTCTTGTACAGGCACCTGGTGAGCCACCACAATCCCAGGGTCTCACTTGGCAACACTTCCGAAAGTGCCTGCGAAAGCAGCAGCATCGGATGTGCACGTGGACCCGTGAGTCCAGGCACTGGTGGGGACTTACTACCATAGTATGGTTGCCCCTCTCGACGCAAGCAGACCACCAACCAAGTCCACTGCAGCACTGGGAGTTATCTTTGCCCCGTCAAAGGCAGTAATGGAACCTCCTGAAGATGCACGTGCAATGCAGTGTGAGGGGATAGGCCACCCTAAGCCCCTCACCTTGGGATTCATGTCTGGGACATGCTGACGGTGACAGCCAGGGATGGGCCACCTCTGGAGGGATGTACGTTGACACTATGCCATGATGGCATCACTGATGGCATCACTGCAACGGTCGCCCACCCATCAAGAGGAGTGCCTGCCAGGCATCAGGCTGATGATGGCTCCTACACGCTTCAGGGAGGGGCAGCTCATGGGCTTGATTGACAGCCTGAAGCAGACATCAAGGTATGGCAGCACAGAAAGCACACCTGAGGTTCCAAATCCCACCGCCAAGTGTCAGTGTGCGCAACCAGATCCTGTAGCAAGCTGAGTTACTAACCCTATTCTGCCGCCACATCCAAACAGCTACAACAGCCAAACAACTGCTGCATCAGGCTGGCTGCATGCATGTTTCCCAAAATGCCATCAGCACCAGGTGTTGCACATGTCCGATGTACTACATGCAGGCTCTTTCTTACCTCAATTGCACTTCAGATCCTGGGCTGTTGTTGCGAGCAGTGCTGTGCTACTGCAGTGCTGGGCGACTTCAGGGTGACTTGGTCAGTGCCATGGAGTGCACTGGGTGGTTGGTTGTGCCCAGGCACCAGCTTGCCTGGATGTGGCATTCCATTTCAGCCTGTTGTCATATCAAACTCAACTTGTAGTATGCGAGAGGACGGTTGCTGCCTGTATGGTCCGACGGAAGCTGCCTCCCAGCTCGTTGGCAGATGCAACTTGCTTGTTGCGCGCATGCATGACCTGAAATACACAAAATACATCACAAAGTGTGATTGAACAACTATTGACGCGGTTGTTATGAGATGCTGAGCCCTGGCCTTGTATGTTGCTGCGTTGGCGCAATCATCAAACATAACAGCCTACGCATACAGCAGCCTCAGCTGTAGACCCTGAAACATACCTTTCAAGAACCTCCAAGTGTTGAAATGCAGGTAGGCAGCTGGAAAGCTCATGCTGGCCTGTCAAGGGAGCTACTGTCGCAACGCAAACCACCTTGTCCGTGACAGTGTTCATATCAGGTTCATCATATCTTTAATTACGGTGTTGGTTCACCAGGTGAACTCGGGACAATTGAGTGTTGCCAACCATCAGGTGCTGGCTAAGAGGCCGGGAAGGTGTCACTTCGTCAGACAGAACCCGGGACAGAACCCGGGCCCGGCGGTTTGAAAGCTGTGGCCCAGAATTATCAATCGCGCTGTTGCCCTAGGGAACCAAATTAAACACTCATATAAGCTTCAGGTATGCAGCGATGTCATTGGTGCTGATATCCAGCTCCTGATGGATCAGTTCTGGCAGGCCAGGCCTGACAGAGCGATGTGGCCCTTGTCAAAGCTCACCTTCACACTGCTTGTGTGTTGAGATCTACAATGTCTGCTTGGCCTTGGTCAAATGCATCATGAAAGTAAAGCAGACTTGAAGCCGACTTGAAGCACCGACTGGTCCCAGGTACCATGCAGTGCGGCATGTGCCGTATTGGGCACTTGCTGGGCTACAGCATGGTCTAGCACCTGCTGCAGGAAACAAGCGTTGGGGCCAAATGAATGGCTGTCTATCTGGACTGCTTTGCTCACTTCTGAGTGGCAGGCAACTCAGATAGGCTATCTAGGCCCAAGCCCTCAAACGCAGCCCATGCTTGCTCAACACCCCACCACAGCCCCACCCTGTGCGCAACGGCAGCAGCCTCAGAAAGTTACATGTGATACATGCGCAGCGCATCCTGCCACTTAGCGCCTCAATCGCACATGTAGAGTTACTGCTTGCTCAGGCTACTAGTGCAACTGGGCAAGGGTAGCAGCTGCACTAGCGCAAGAGGCCAGTCATTCCAATAACAGCAGCCGCCAGGGGCGCTGCAAGCATCACACTTTGCTGCCATTCTCAGTGCCAACAGCTGCAGCGCTACTGCCTGCTCAGCCACACAGTCTGCTGGCTGTGAACCGATGCAAGAGCTGGCATGGAGGCAGATGTACCCGGTGCCGACACCATCCTCAGCAAACCTAATGCACACGCGTCTGTCCACGCACCCGCCATACGCAACAGACGGGCCAGGCAGGCCTACAGCCTCATGCCTGGTGTGACAGCTGCCTGGGCATTGCAACGCTACAGGGGCCAGGCCAATGGTGGGCACATGTTGACAGGGCGCATGCCTGCGCACGCTGTGTAGCGGAGGGTGCATGGGCACTTTGCCTCAAGACCCAGTTGTGCAGGATGCCAGCTGCAAGGATGCAGAATGCGGAGGCAAGTCACATGCGATGCATAAATTGTCGCAATATAAGCAACTCAACGTCACTGTCTACAAGAGCCTCCAGCCTGCGATAGTGCCAGGACAGCACAGCACAAATCATCCTTGTGATCGGTGTGACACCAGCCGTCAGCACATGCAGACACCTGTGACCTCAGCCACCTGAGCAATGCATGCACAGTGCTGAGACAAACATGCGCCCTGCGCCGCAACAGCAACTGAACGGTGCACTCACGCAGGCACTGGGGAGCCAGTTTCAACCTGCGCTTTTCCTCTGAGGGCATACAGACATGTCGCCAGAGTGGCAACTGTTGTTGCAGAACAAAACGGCAATGAAACGAACTGCAACCTGCTTGATGCAGCAAGCTGCAGGGATCACACCACAACAGAGGGATCACATGCATGCTCGTAAGAGCACACGGTGTTGTGGGCCGCCTGCAGATATGCAAAGAGGCCTGCTGTAACACAGCAGATTCAGGGTTTCAGCCTCGCATGCAGTACAGCCACACCACACAGACAGTACACAACTTGAAGTCATACAGCACACATCAACCAAACCACCTGGTCGTGTTATTGAGAGGCCCACTCAACTGTCGGCAGGATGCAGCCAGCAGCAGAGGACCCCACTTGCCCACGCATGTGGCAGGCGCATACGTATGTGTCAGAAACGCTGCTTTCCTGCACTAATTTATATGTAAAGTAACGGCGTCAGTAAAGTAGGACTACAAACATTGCCACCATCAGGTGAGCAGCCACCTGCACTCCCATCAAGAGGGGAAGGTAATGAAACGTGGGGCAACACCATCCTGATCTGCTACTGTCCATTATAAAGGGAAGGTGACGTATCTCCCAAGCACATATGTGGTGTGGGCCGGCCCCATCACACCTTCTAAAGTAAACGTACACATACCCTATACCCCATACTTTATGCTGTCAGCCCTTGACAGGCGCTGTGCATGGCTGGAAGCCATTCCGTATATGGGGGACACACACAACCTGCCCATGGTCTGCAGAGAACACAGCATCCCCTACTGCCACACACGCCAGCAACATGGCCGCCCTGTTGTAGCCCTGGTGCTCGTGCTGTTCATACAGTCCCAAGATCCAGACACATGCCTGCCCTCAAGCTCACACGTTCACACCCCAGGGCATGAACTTGGCTCACACCCGCTGACACAACACGAACAAAGCAGCAGTGTCGGTTGCATAGCATGGACAAGCCACAGCAAGTCACCTGCTGCAATGGCAGTACACACCCACATGCAAACCCCCACACAGGTTCTGCGCAGGACGTGCCATCTTGCGGAGCACGGCTGCCCCTGTTGAAGAGTCTGGGCTAGTTACCTCTGGAGCTGGCAGTCAATCAGTCACAACTGCAGCCCTGTGCAGCAGGTGCCACAGCACACTCAAAGCACCATTTCATCTTGCACCCTTCAACGACAAGGCAGCGCCAGGCATTCCACCAGATGCCTTCAGTCACCCGCCATCAGCTAGGCCAAGCACCACATGCATCCCTGCGTCATCATCTTACAGCACAGGAACGTGGATCAACTGCAACCCAGGCCCCGTGCGTCATCAAGGCGTGCACACACCCAATGGCAGCGGCAAGACGCCAGGCAGGCAGCTTGCCTGCTTGATGCGAGCAAGCATGCGTGCGTCCTGTGGGGGCGCAGCACCCCCCTGCTGACACAGGTCCATCCGCAGCAGCCTGACGGGTGCGCCAGCAGATGAGCCAGGCGTGTCACTCTCAATGCCGCCATCGCTGTCTGAAGCGCTGCTGCTGCTGCTGCCATCTGCTGAGTCGAGCTGCGGTGTGTCACTGCACAGGTCTGCAGCGGAGCCCCTGTGCCTACGCCTGCGTGGTGGCGTGACAAACGCCAGCTGCTGCCCCCCGGGATGCAGCAGCATGACGCTGCCATCGCTGGTGAACACCAGCTGCTGTGACCCGTCAGTCAGTGTGAGCAGCACACACCCCTCGCTGTAGTTGAAGTGCTGCACATGCACGACATCGGACCAACGCACCTGCTGCTGCTGCTGGCCCTCTTGTCCCTGCTGCCCACTGGCTGGGTGGCAACCGCCCTGCTGCTGCAGCCCCAAACCCCCTGGCAAGATAAGGCGCGTGACATCCAGGTGGCGCTTGCTGCTGTAGGGCTGGTGGTGCAGCAGGCAGCCCGCAAAGCGCTGCAAGCAGCGCAGCTTGGATGACAGCTGCTCTGGCAGGGCGCTGCCGCAGGCTGGCTGCGAGCTGACGTCTCTGTCGCCGGCCCCGCGGCTCTGCTGCGGCTCTGGCAGCCTGTACTCGTGGACTGAGGGGCCCAGCCTGGCTCCACAGCCTGCCGGGCTGCGGTCCGGTCCTTCTGCTGCTGCTGCTGCTGGAGCTGTGCCATGTCGTGCAGCAGGGCTTTGGTCCACCTGCAGCACGTCTGTGCTAGCATGCCTGCCCGCATCTGTGCTGACAGCCTTGTGCTTGCGCGCTGCTGGCGCTGATTGCGTCGACGCATCCTGGTCTGCTGCTGCTGACGTCGCAGTCCCGCCTGCTGCTGTGCCGCTGTCATCCATCATGCTGGGGGGCTCCTTGTACCTCAGTGACTGCATGTCGCCCTTGGTCAGCATGTGTGAGGCGTCCTCAAAGAGCACGCCCACCACACCCGAGTTCAGCAAGTACCCGAGGCGGCCTCTATAGTGTGCAAACGCTACAACCGCATGCACGGGCCACTGCACAGGCACCTGGCCAGCACTGCTGCCCGGTGCACACCCCGGATAAGCCCCGCCTGCGGCTGGTGCGGCAATGGATCGCTGTGGCACAGCCGCCGCTTTGACAGGTGTGACTTGCAAGCTGCGTGCCACGAGTGGCTGCCGTGCTGCGCGTTGGTCATGCTGCTGCCCCCAGGACATGTCCGGCGTGCTGCTGCTGCTGCCGCCACTCCCGCTGTGCGCCACATGCGGCAGCTGCAGCAGCGCAGGAGCCCTGTTGGGCGCCTGTGCAGCGTGAGCAACAGCTTGCTGGCCGTACAGTGCTGCTGCAGCGCCCATGATTGCAGCGTGGCCCGCCGGGGCAGCAGCTGAGGGGGTCCCGTAGCTCAGGGCACATTTGGCAGCAGCTGGGGGCTTGTCACAAACAGGACTGACGGTAGCCCATGCTGCGCCCTGCCCTGCAGCCTCTCCTGCAGGGGCCAGCATGACGTGCGCCCCTGTCCCTGCAGCTGCGCTGGTCGCCTGTGCGGGCCCCTGCCCAGTGCCTTGCGCCCCAGCGCCCTGTGTGCTGTAGGCTGCCAGCACCCGAGACCTGACCGATGGTGATGGGGACACCGGCGGCAGGCTGTTAGCAGGAGGGCAGGGCTGGACAGGCAGCGCATCAACCTTGGGGCTGGCCAGCATACCCACAGTGCTGTACCGCACCCCGGGTTGAGGGCTGGGGGACTTGGGGACCTGTGGCTGCCGCTGCAGCAGCTGCTGGTCCTGACCCCTGTCTGCTCCACTGGCGCTTGGCAGGTTGAGGGTGTTCAAGCTTGGAGGCAGCTTCTTGGGGACTGGGCTGTGCGCCCTCAAGGGCCGGCTGTAGCCATGCACGGTGGCTGTGGCATCAGGCGCATTGGGAGGGCTGAACGGCCGCAGGGACTGCTGCTGCTGCTGCAGCAGCAGCTGGCTCGCATCCCAGGTGGCAGCATGGGCCAGCTGGCTGAAGGCAGGCTGCGGCAGCGGCTGCCGGGTGATGGCATGACGCAGCCCTGTGCTGCTGCTGCTGCCGCTGCCTGGGGTCATGGCAGCAGCACCCATGCCACTGCTGGGGCCGCTCGCCTCCCCACCACCGCTTGTGCTGCCGTTGCTGCCTAGTGGGCGCACATCCACCGGCAAGCCGCTGCCAGAAAGCGCTCGGCCCAAGGTCCCCGGCCGGGCGCTGCTGCTGCTGCTGCTGGTGTCACTGCTGGCGCCATATGGCCCCACCTCCAGGATTGGGCTGCAAGCTGTGTGCTGCGATGCAAATGCACCTGGCGCCACAGAGTTGAGCCAGCTTGTTGCAGCAGGGTTGGGGGACTGCGCATGCAGCCGGGCGCTGACGCAGGGCGACCTGCAGGAGGGCGCAACCTGCCGTGGTGGCACCGGCTGCTGTTGCAGCTGCAGGGACAGGCTGCAAGTGCTGCCTGGCGCGACGGTGGGTGTACCACGGGCCGTGCCGTGCTGTGCACTGAGGGCTGTGTGGCCACGCGGCGTGCCCGGCACGTCTGCCTGCTGATGCAGGGGCGGGTGGAGGGGCGGCAACCCAGCTGAGCCAGGTGCTGCTGCTGCTGCTGCGGCAGCGGCGGCAGCCTCCCTGTGGGCCCCCAGGACCTGGTTGGACAGCGCCTTCAAGCCACCAGCATGCTGCTGCTGCTCCCCGGCTGTCATGCTGCTGTGGCCTGAGGAGGGCAGTGACCTGTGCTGCAGCGTGTCGAGCGCGTCTGATATGCAGCTGCCCTCCATCAACAGCCCTCCACGCTCTGCTGCTGCTGCTGCTGCAGCAGCACGCGCTGCGTCACCCTGGTCCCGCTGCAGCCTGCCCTGCTCTGGCAGTGGCACACAGTCTGTCTCCTCCCGCTCAGGCACCACAAACAGCCCATCCTGACAGGATCCACGAGTAGGGCTGTCTTGCTGGCCATGAGCAAACCACTCGTTGTCACTCATAGTGATGGGTGGTAGAGGTGCCAGGCTCATCTGTCCTAGAATGTCACTGCTACTGCTGCTGCTGTTGCCGGCTGGACCGTACTGCTGCTGCTGCTGCCCAAGAACAGCACCACTGCCTGCCTGTGGTTGCGCCACACTGGCATTACTCCAGGTCAGCACTGATCTGGGTGAGGGTGCGGCCAGTCCACCGTAGTGCATGGGTATGCTGCTGCAGCTGCTGCGCCGTGTGCGCAGCTCGGCTGCATGCTGCTGCTCAGGGCTGGGCGGTACTGGTGGTGGTGCAGGGTTCCTCGCAGCCAGGTTGCTGCTGCTGCGGCAGTGCTGCACGGGCCGGCGCACCCTACCTTGGCCCAGGCCTTGAGTGTCATCCCCCGGCTCTTGCAGGCCTTGCTGCTGCTGCTGCTGCTGGGGCTGTGTATGTTGTTCAGCTGCAGATGCAGCATCTGGGCCAGCCAGGGCACAGGTGGGCCGGTACTGCCCGCCTGAAGCCCCAGCCAGGGCAGCAGGCCCATGGAGGCCTGTGCTGCCCTGCATCTGCAGCCGCTGCGTAATGTCTCGCGCCACAGGCTGCACCCGCGCAGCACCCCCGCTCGCAGCAGCGTGTGCAGGCACACCGCCTGCGTTCTGCTGGTAGGGCCTGCTGCTGCTGCTGCTGCTGCTCGTGAGCACCATAGCAGCCGCCCCGGGGCTGCATGCGCGGTGTATGCTGCCAGCAGCAGAGGCCCCTGCAGTGCTGATACCGCTGCCCAGGCTTGAGGGAGGCTCTGAAGCAGCCCTGCGCAAGCTGCCACTACTGCTGCTGCCCCCCGCGGGCCCCCTGTTGGAGCTGCTGCCGCTGCCGCCCCGAGGTTTGTACAGGAACATGGCTCTGGGTGACACGGCAATGCCAGGAGAGCTGCTGCTGTGGCAAGGCGGCTGCGGGGACAGCTGCCGGAGGCCCGTGGGGCTAGGCCCTTGCGCACTGTCCGCCTCGCCCAGCCGCTCCTGCTGCATGGTGCTGTGCGAACTTGAGGACCGAGCCGGCGACAGGTCTGTGACAGCCTGTGTCTCTGAGATTGGGACAAGGTGGCTGGCCGTATGATGCTGCTGGCTGAGGCCACTGGCGCTGATTGCAGAAAGCTCGGGGTTGTCTATTCGCGCGGACACCAGGCACTCAGGTGAGCTGGCAGCGCTGCCAGAGTTGTGGCTGCTGCTGCTGCCTGATGCGGATGCTGCTACCATGAGGAAGGCAGGCAAGTAGTGGTGCAGCATGCGGCCGTGCACGCCACCATCACTCTTCCTGCGGCGGCCTGCTGCAGAGATCATGGGTGTGTGTGCGTCTGAGGCGCTCTTGCGCCTGGCACGCACCGCTGGGCTGCTCGAGCTGCAATGCGCAACAGCTGCATCATATGCTTGCAACAGATGGCCAGGCTGGGGGGACTGATGCCAATGCTGCAGGCCGTCATGAGCATCACTGTTGTGTTGGGGCTCTGCTGGAGGGTGTGGACAGAATGGCACATGTGGCTGCATGCCGGGGTGCCAGCCTGAAAACGACAGGGCCTGCTCCCGCACTAGTGGGCTCCCCTGCACAGGCGCATGGAGCCCTGATATGCTGCTGTCGCTGTGCTGCCAGTGCAGGGCGGCTTGCAGTTGCCCAGGGCTGGTTGCGCTGTGTGCCGCCCTGCCCTGCAGCTGCTGTGCTGCCTGTGCCGCTGCCTGCTGTACATGGGCGAGAGAGGACTTCAGTCCAACACTGCCTGTATCAGCCACCATACGTGCGTTTCCGGCCGTATGCTGATGCTGTGCCTGCTGCAGCTGTTGATCGCCTGCTGTGTGGCTGCTTGACGCTGCCTGCATTAAGCCCCTGCAAACACAGACAGCCAGCAGCGTGTTGACTGGGCTTCAGTCGTGCCAGCAGGCAGACACCACGGTGGTATTTCCTATTGAGCAACGGCCTCCTGCTGTACTGTTCGTATCATTGCTTTGACACAAGCACCAACACAGTTGTGCCTGATGAGGGTTCCACGTGGGCACCACATGCAGGGGCAGAGTTTCTCCATCTATGGGCCCTTTGCAAGGCGTGAGACCTTGCACACACACGATTAGACTCACCTGCAAGTGTTTGTGGTGCTTGCGGTGAATGCACAAGGCGCCAAGCACCCTAGGTCCCTACAGACAGCATGTGAGCAGACAGTATGATGATGTTGCTCAGCAGGGGCATGGCATGCTGATCATCAGCGCGAAACTGTGTCCTTGTAAGTGCTTCCAAGCGTAGCTGCTATGGTCCTGATTGAGGTGGGTCATCCGGAACAATGCAGTTGCAACAAGGTTGCAAGGCTCGCGCCATCAGCAGAAAGTCGACTGGAGTGCCACATACCCTGCCAGCCCTTCAAAGCGACAGTAAAAAAGATCCCCTCATACAAGCTCCTCCCAGATGGGTCTTCATGTCCTTCTGTATTCTGTACACGGCAAGCTGGTCTTTTTCGCCGAGGTCCGTAGTTGATCAAGCTAGTAGATAAGCATGCTACCATACTTCAAAGAACATTCTTGCTGACTGGGATACAGAGTAGGGCTCGTGCTCAGGTGTGCTCCGTTGTTTGCAAGGTCGAGGTTTAGCCTGCCCATGGGCAAGCGCTTTGACAATGGGAAAGCGCTTGTATCAGTTGCTAACAGAACATGGATGCTTGTTCGCCAATGCTTCAAGCAGTGGCTCAAGCTTTGACGTCTGGCACCAGGGTTGTGACCCCCTCCCCCCCTCCCCCCTTCTGTCCCTTCAGCAGCTGACTAGCATGAGGGCCTGAGAGGGCGTCAATGGGTTGCAACATCGCTTCAGTACGGTTGTGCGATGGCATTATCTAAGTTTGAGTGCGCAAGCAGCGGATCAGGCGATCACAAGTAGCTTCCTCCACAAACTTCTGGACCCCTGCTGGTGGATCTCTGTCAGCATGGCAGCGCTGGTTTTCAAAGTTGGGGCACTGGCGCTGAAGACCCTTGCGAAGCCTCTGGGAGACAGGTTCAAGAACTGGGTCATGACACACCCCCAGTACAGGCAGACTGTGCTGACAGCAGCCCAGGTAGGGTGCTGCTAAGCGCAGAAGAGTGTCGCTTCAACTCCCAGGGTTACTGCAGATGCTTGCAACTGTCTGACTGCACATACTGTTCCTAAGAGGTTTGTGCCAACTGGCCATATGACCTGCCACAATAGGCCTTCTCACCGCGGTCTGTCTGCTGGTGTGCCTCCCTGCCCTACAGCGTGTGCACAAGTTTGAGGTGATGGTGACCCGCAAGGCTGAGGGCAGAGAGGGCAAGGCCTTCATTGGCAATATGACAGAAGATAAGTCTGTCGAGCTCGCCTCTAAGCTTGCCAGTGAAAGCTTCCTGTTTGCGGTGAGTGCGTGTGCTGCATTGCCAGTGGCTGATCTGGACTTTGGGCATGTCAGCAGGGTCCCGCCAAAGGCTTCCAATTGTCCCCGCACTCCCGGCTGTGTCGGGGGTATCTATGTGGGCATGGTGCAATGTTGCGCCTGCATGGACAACCTATCAGCAGTGTGGTTCTTCTGTGAAGCGGCGGTATGCCCGATCAGCAGTGTGAGAATTCGCAGTGGGTGGATCAAGCAGGAGGCTGGGTCAGCCTCGTGGCGACGACCCGAGCTGTCCTGCACGGATGACTCTAGAGGCGCGAGGTGCTGTTGAGTACAGGTGGCATCGTTTCAGGGGAAGTGTGGGGAAGGTGGTGGAATGGTGGCGGCACACAGCTTTGTCGCCACTGCCTGGCTTGTGTCATGCTGCCCATACCATTTTGTACCCTGCTGGTGCATTCAGGAAGAGGAGGACTGCTGAAGTGCCTGTACCTGCGGCTGCTTGTCATGACACATGTACTGACTGTAGGTTGGCTCGCTAATCATATTCTGGGAGTATGACAGGACGCGCCGGAAAGAGGTGAAGCGGCAGCAGAAGGAGGCAGCAGAGCGGCAGGGAATCATAGAGCGGGCCAGGGTAGAGCGTGAGGTAAGCACAACAGCTTTCTGGGCTGTGTGTGGCAAGTGCAGCAGTTGCCAGTAGCAACCAGGTGGATAGCAATGTTGACGAGTGACAAGAACAGGTGGTGCGTTGGTCGTGCCGATGCCTGTTGTAATGTATGGGTTCAACATGTGTATCCCCTGTTGAACATACCCTGCGTCCTGCTGCTGTGCTGCCTGCAGCGTCTGGTGGATGAGAATAGGCAGCAGCAGGAAATGCTGGTGCAGCTGGTGCAGCGGCTGGATGATGTGGAAGCTGCTCTGCAAGCCATCCAGGCCGAGCGCACCAGGAAGGGTTTCTTAGGTGGCTTCATTGGCCCAAAGGGCTTGATCTGAAAGCAGATAGCTTCCAGGGCACGTTCTGGGTCTTCCATTGGTTTTTAGGTGTCTTGATGTTGCACTGGAATGTGTGCACATAGCTTTGATAATTCCCAGATGCAGCACCTGAAACAAGTGATGGGGCCAGGGCAGCAAGGGTGCTGCAAAGCATCCAAACCTGGTCAATTTTGTTATATCAGCTTCACGCACATTCTATATGATGCCGCAGCTGATTCCAGCCCATCCACCAGGTGTACAGGCTGTCACTGTGTGCAAGTTGTGGGCTGTTCAAGGGGAAGGTTCACTGTCAGTGGGAGCTGCCCTTCATTTTGGCTACTGATAGAAAAAATCTTGTCATTTGAGCATGTTCAGGGATCCTCGGTTCTGCCACAACGGTTTCCTGTTGAGTGAGCGTCCAACGTTTGTCATATTCATGTGTGCCTGCAACTGCTGTACCTCGCCAGTCGCCGTCCATCATACTTTGATTGTTAACAAAACCGCCGTGGCCTTTTACGCTCTGCTTGCACAGCCCGCACATCGCTTGTGCAGCAACTGACCCAGTCTTCCTCTTTCTATCGTTACCGCAATGGTCTTGATCGAACTCTAGAACCTTGTTCGTGTTCATATCGCATTGCACGCAAACTTGCTTCTGGTCAGAGACAGCCAGGCACAGCCTGTGACTCTTGTCAGCTCCTGCTGTTCCTGCTCCAGCCTGTCCAGATTCAGCTTGCGATATCACCCTGGAGTTCCCTCAAATTTCGTGTTTAATGCCATCCTTGTAACAATACCTTACTCCTGAGGGCATCTTGGCTGCAGCAGTGGCAGAAACACATGCGGGAGCCGCTGCAGTAGCAAGCAGGGATGGGCTTTGCTGAGGGTGTTGTGTGGAGCTTGCTGGGGGCTGTTGCCCATACAGTCATCGATGTCTTACGCAAGTTTGGAGCCCAGAAGCTGCCACCAGCAGGTGCGCACACCATCCCCGGCACACTGGCCTGTGGCCCCACAGCATGTGCAGTGCTCCCCATCCCCACCAGACCAGCTGTACTGCCAGCAGCAGGCGGTGGCATGCCCGAGCTGCATGCGTTCACCATCCTGAAGCTCACAACGCCCATCAATGTCTTGCTGCTGCAGATTTGATAGCCTTGCTGACCATCTACAATGCAGCCTTTGCAGTGTTGGGGGTGTGGCTGATAGATGGAGGCCTGCCGAACCTCGCAGACATGCCAGACCTGACGCTGTTCTTCAAGGCGGTAGTTGCAACAGCGTGCACAGGGCTCATCGCTGCTGTGCTGTACCAGCGGGCCCTGTCCATCGCACCGCTGTCACTGACAGTGCCTTACCTCGCCTTTGCACCTGTGTTTGTGGTGAGTTTTCGTCACACAGCAGGCTACAGGCTGCAAGCAGCAGGCACCACGAAAGTCTATGCAGCTACATGCAGCGTCAAACATGATATGTGTCATCCAACCCCACTCAGCATTCCAGCCTGAGCAGCGCTTTTGTTCTGCAGAACGCTGGACGTGAGCACTCAATCGCTATACCTGGCCCCTGTGTGTATGCAGGTGTTTGTGTCGCCCATGTTCCTGGTTGGTGAGGTCCCCTCAGCCATGGGCCTGTGTGGTGTGGCAGTGGTCAGCATAGCCGGCTATAAGTTGGGCCTGTTGGGCGCAGCAGACGCAGCAGCAATCAACACACAGGCCGGCAAGGCTGCCAAGGGCAAGGTGCCGCTGCTGCCGGTAGGCAGCCAAGCAGCCAATGGCAGCAGCACGGCATACGGCAGGCTTTCACAGGCAGCGGGGCAGCCAGAGGAGCAGCAGCACCTGATTCCGGCCGCAGGCACGCATGGCCAAGACGAGGCAGTGTATCATGGCAAGCACCAGCAGCAAAGCAGGGTGTACCAGCGGCAGCCAGCACAGTTGGATGCTGAGCCGCTTGGGCTTGAAGCGCATGGGGTGTGCGGCACCCAGCATGAAGCAGGCCAGCTGCAGCACGCAGGGCAGCAGCAGCACTTACAGCACCCGCAGGACCCACTCCTGCAGCCCATCACACCTGCAAACATGCGCAGCAGTAGTGCAGGTGGCTCCAAGCAGAGGTCCGCCTGGGCCATAGCCTACTACAAGCAGAAGTCTCCACCCGGGGGCGTGTGGGAGGCTGCATGCGGGGGTCTGCAGTCAGCTGCGCATCAGCTGCTGGCAACAGCCAGGGTGTCTCCACGCAGCGCTGCAGCACTCAGCAGCTCGCGCAACATCTTTGGCCCCAACAGGACCGGCGGCCTTGCCAGCAGCTTGAGTGGGCCTGTGCTCAGTGGCGCAGACAGCACTGGCAGCAGCAGCAGCGGCAGTACGCAGGTCTGGGTGGACAGCCAGGCCAAGGCCAACAAAGATGCGGGCCTCTCCAAACCCGACAGCAAGCGCAACGGCAGCAGCACAGCAACGCAGCGCAGCAGGCCGCCACGCAG
>QAXK01008898.1:0-10914 GCA_004335735.1 Chlorella sp. KRBP | reverse complement strand
AGCAGCTGCTGCACTGCTGCAGGGGTACAGAAGACCAGCTTGCGGCGACAACAGCTGCGCTGGTGCATGAGCATATGTCCCCAGGTCATGCGTCAAGTCGCAGTGTCCGGCAGCCCTTTGCGCCTGTGCTGCATGTGCTGCCTTGTACTGCGTGTTGTACTGCATGTTGTACTGCGTGTTGTACTGCGCCCACCTGTACAGCTCCACCTTGCTGTTCATGTCCTTCATGAGGCTGCTGGTAACAATGATGACCTCATCACTGCCTGGGCATATGTCCTGTGCAGCACAAGGCAACGATCAGCAGGACACACACGTCGCTCAGCACTGCGCGTGCGTGAGTCAAGGCAGCAACTGAGGTGTGCGCTGAGCAGGAGCCAGTGCCTGGCTTAGTCATCGTGCCTGCACATGTGCCGCATGCGCCGGCTGCTGCTCCTGCTGCTACCGCTGCTCAATGGCGCATGCAAGCCTGGGAGCAGCCACCTGTACTGCTGTCGATGTACAGCTGCTGGACCAGCTAGCGCCCAGTGGGGGGGCGCAGCTGGTCCCCTGCTGTGGCCGCTGCGCGTGTACTGCTTGCGTACCTTGATCAGCAGGTACACCATCCGGCGCAGGTGTGGGTCCTTTGCCTGGAACAGCTTTGTGGCTGCGAAGAACACATCGGACGCCTCCTTCTGCGGGTGCAAGACGCGACCAGCAACGCAACACACACCCATCAGCAAGGTGGCAGAAAGGTGGCAGGAAGGTGGCAGGGACTCCAGACACTGTGGCAACCAGGTGCTTGCTTGCAGGTCTGTGAAGCTGTATACCAAATACCAATAGGTACCGCCATGACAGCTGCGTTGGACGTATAAACGTCTGCTGACGTCTGCTGACGTCTGCAACGATGGTGTGCTGCATGCATCCAGAATAGGCCACTGCCGCGAATGCACCAACCTTGGTGAAGGTCTCTCCTTGATGCAGAAGGTACAGCAGCTTGGTGATGACCTGCGTGTGAAAAAAATTTGATCAGCAAGGAACACTGCTTGCCATGGCTGTGTTACTTGTGAGCTTGTTGATGATGAAAGGCATGTGGGGTCTCTGGGGGTTACAGTGCAACCTTTACTTCCCACAACCCACCTGTGAGCACCGGCGTGTGTCTAGGTTTGGATCGTGGAATATGCGTGCTTCTTGAAGCACAGCACCCTTCTCGATGCCATAGAAGGGCGAGTACTCAACTGCACAGGTGGGCAGCAACCAGAGACAGTGTGATCAATGCTTTGAACCACCAGCTGGGCTCGTGCCTGCTAGCTGACTGCCTGGCTCAACTGCTTCCCGACATAAAGAAATGCCTGATCTGCATGTTACGGCATTACACGCAGCTCTGCAACGTGGAAGAAGTTGCTGTTGGCGAGCACGTACTGTCTTCCTCTCTATCCTCATCCTTCTTGCCCTCCACAGTACGTAGCGGAGCAGTGCTATCCTGCGCTGTTGCAGCCATCTACGCAAGCTGCTGGCTGGTTGCAACACAAAGCGGGTGGCACAGATCTACTTGCCCAACTGAAACATGCTGCACGAGCTCGACCTCCTCGGCCAGACTTAGGGCACTTCCACAAACGACAATTCAAGCATAAAAGCCGCCCAAGCAGCGTGCCAAAGGGACGGCAGCTCGCGAGTCACACACTGGCAGTTGCACCAGGTCACAGAATTCATGCTCATCGCCTGTGATCACCACTCAAGCCAGGACACAGGCAGAGGACCAACTCAGTAGGTCTCAGGAACTGCAGAAGCTTGTTGGTGCAGGCTTAGTAGGACAGTTGAACTCGGCAAGTTCAGACAGCTGACTTGGCCCTTCCTCCGGTTCATGCTTATGTGGCAAAGTCAATGGTTGCTCGGACCATGGGCTGCGGGCAATGTAGAAGCAGGCTCTAGTGGATTTGAAGGCTGATCATCTTTAGCACCAGGCACTTTGTGGTGCTTTACTGTCTCTATGGCGTGGAAAGACAGCCCCTGGCAACTGCACCCTGAGCTTCTTGCTGGCACTGGAGAAGCTTGCTGTTCAGACTGGGAACTCTTATGTGCTGTATTGGTTAGTCAAGGGTCGAATGGACCAGCAAGTCGACCAGCCATAGAAACCTTGCAGATGCACGTTTTTTGTAGCGCAGTGCTGGGTTGCTGCAGCCAACCCACTTCACGGCAGCTAGGCCCACAGGAGTTTCCTCCAAGCATTGACAACCGCTTGCCTTGAACACCACGCACATACGTATACAGTTGAGTAGTCAAACCCACTACTGCCTTGTAGGGTAACCCCGAGCCACTGCCCCACAACTGCTTGGGCAGGGACAACTGAGCAGAAGTCCATCCACACACATGCCCCATGTAGGGACGACTGAGCAGAAGTCCATCCACACACATGCCCCATCGTGATTCTTTCTTGCTGTTTGTTTGTGAGCCACCATGCCTGAGGCATAAGCCGATGCGACCAGATCAATCAATGCAATGGTCATGCCGAAGCAGCATCAGGCTGCTGCCGTGGTGTGCTGCTCACACTCCTGCCTGCTGCACTGCCTGGTATCCGGGGGGTGTTGGGCACACTGCATGCCTCTGGGAAGCTGCCATAGAGGCAGTAGAAGCCCAGGATGCGCCTGTACAGCTGCCACGCATCCCCAGACGGCCCCGCGGCAGTCAGGGCCTCGTCGAGGCGCTGCACGAGGGCGCTGACTGCTGACGCCTCGGGGGCGAGTGCTGGCTGGGTCTTGGGCAGCATCCGCAGCACCTCCTTCAGTGGAGGCTTCACTGCCTGCCAGGACGCCCCCAGCAGCCTGCACAGCAGCGCGGGGGTGGGGGGGTGGAGGGAATACAAGCACAGGTCAACAGGTGCACAGCAGCGGGGGGGGGGGGACACAAGCACATGTCAGCAGCTGCTGACAGTGGTCAAGGAGCCGCATGAGAGTTTCACTTGCTGTTTGGCATTCCAGCTGTGCTTCAGGTGTTGGGCAGGTGCACTCCCGCTGCATGTGTGTGGGTGTGTCTGAACCCCAGGCCACAGGCACACAGCGATGGTGCCCTTTGTAAGAGCAACGACCGAAGAGTGTGTGACAGTGTGCTGCCTTGCATTGCTAATCAGGCTCTGCGAGGTGGCAGGTTGCACCCTGAGGAGGCACAGTAGCCTTCTGAGTCACCTGTAGTCGCTGTAAGGCGGCCGTTGGCTGATCACTGGGTGTCGCCGCAGGTGCGCGGCACTGCCCACCAGCCCAGCATCCAGCACCGCTGTGGCAAAGCCTGCGGGCGAGACGGCCAGGGCGCCGCTGCCGCTGGCCGCCAGTGCTGCCGTGAACAGCCAGCTGGCCTGCTCCTGATGCAGGTGGTGGCCCACAGCCGGGGCGACCTGCACATGCAACACACTGCCGCGTCAGCCCTTGTTCACAGCGTACACAAGTCGTACACAAGTCTAGTGCCTGTTGCGGACACCAACTTGGTCATTGCTTTGTCCAACGGCCCAACCGATGGAGTACGTGAGCAACACCCCTTGAGATGACCAGCTCTTGCACTTTGTAAGATGTCACCGGGACCGCCACCGTCTTGTGCAAGGCACTACGCCACCGTCTTGCGCAAGGCACTACGCGGTACCCAGGCTGGAAGGTTTGATGATGCCCCAAAAACAATTGGACCCCACAATGCAGAACCGTCGATGAGGCTAGAAGCGCGCCCTGCACGTGCACAACAGGCCACCACTGCTGTGCACACTCGCCGATGCCTGCATTGATCACACTGGCAGCACTCACATGTTTGACCAGGCCGGCAAACTCCTCCCGGTTGGTGATGCCCTTGCCCCGTGTGTCGGTCTGTGCGAGGACCCTCTCCAGCTGCTGCTGCTCCACAGCCCTCTGTGCAGCCCAGGCGCCCTCCAGCAGCTCCAGGACGGTGTCCACCTCCACTGTGTTGTCGCTGCTGCCGCCCACTGCTGCCGTGATGGCGGCCGGCAGGCTGCTGACCTCAGCGCAGGGCGAGGCCCCCGTGGGCTGCAGGGCCTGCAGTGCAAGCTGTGCTGCTGTGCGCGCTACCACCTGGCTGCTGCCCTCTGTCGCCTCTGTGGACAGGGGGCCTGGGCAGGTGCTGTGCAGCTGCGCCAGGAAGTGCAGCAGGACGCCAACGCCTGCGTGACAGCGGTACACAGCAGACAGCCGCCGCACCGACACAGGTGGCATAAACAATCCGAAAGGTCTGCACAGGCCTAGCCGATCGTACAGGAATTCATGTTGAACAGCAGCCCTTGTGGCTGGCCTTGCCCATGTTACGGGACTACGTGAACATAACACACAGGATGCAAAGCATGCAAGTGTGACATGAGCTGCGGACTTTTGTTTCAGTGCAGGCACGAGTGCCGCTGCTAGGCACCAACACATTATAGCATCAGCAGTCCCAAACCTCTGCGCACCTGCAGGAGGTACTGCTGGCTCCAGCAGCCCCAGGCAGCGCCCAAACAAGGCAGCACGCTTGCTGCGGCCAGCTGACTTGCGCACAGCAAGCACCAGGGCCGAGCAGTGTGCATCAGCAAGCAGCCGGCAGCCACACCTGCACAAACGCAGCAGACACAGCAGGCCTTCTTGAGTTGCTGGTCAATGCTCAAAGACAGATGCTTCAAGTGTTTGGCTCGACATCGTGTCAGACAGCTGCTGTGTGCCTGTCTTGCAGCACAGCACAGCCAGCGGCAACTGGTATTGTCATGACTGCAGCCAGACAGCTGACGAACCTCCTCAGGACCCATGTGCATTGTTGCCGCAACCGTTGCACTGGCAGTGTGTCGCACCTGGTCATGAAGTACTCAAACACACCCCCCTCCAAGTCCTTCCTGAACCGTGTTGACCACCAAGCAGCGACAGCAGCCGCACTGCCGCCCATCAGTGGCCCCGCACCGTCCTGCCCCTCATCATCCGGCAGTGCCCCCAGCAACGCCCCAGCAGCAGCCGCTGCTGCAAGACCCCCAGCGCCGCCGCCGCCGCCGCTGCTGCCTGCATTGGCAGAGGCAGTGGATGGCCTGGATGCAGCAGTGGCGGGCCGCGACGCTTCCCGGGAGGAGGCTGTTGTCGAAGACGCGCTCGCAATGCCCGCCGCTGCTGCGGTCGTGCACATCAGCAGGCGGTCGTCGCTGGCTGCGTCCAGGTCAATCTTGTGCAGCAGGAGCTCCCCGATAAGGATGAGGAGGTTCTCAGGGCCGAAGCTGAGGCCAGGCAGGCTCGGGGGTATGCCCAGTGTGCGCCCGTTGTTGCCCCTGGGCGTAGACGGCACTGCGACACAGCAATCCATCAACAGCAGACACAGCCACAGTCGGAGACATGTGGCACTTGGTTGGGTTGGAGTTCAAAGGCTGATATGTTTTGTTGTAAGTGGCCGATGACCCATGTGGATGATCCCTTGGCACACAGTTGGGCCTGCTAGAGGCAGCCGTGTCCAACTCACCGCTGCTGTTCTGCCTGAGCAGACCTTCAGGAGTCTCCTGCTGTGGTTGCAGCAGCAGCAGCCGCGCCCGCCTCCATGGACTGTCTGGTAGGTGCATGTACAACCAGCGGGTTCCAGGCGCCGACACAGGCTGTGGAACAAGCTTGGCATGGCCGGGACTTGTGTTGGTGCCGTACTGTGTGAGCGGCTGACCCTGCAGGGGCAAGAGAGGTACGGTCCTCCCACCGCTGCTGCTGTTTGCTGCGCTGTTGCTGCCCCCATTGCTGCTCTGGCTGCCGCTGCTGCTGTCCCTGTCAAGCAGAGGGACCCTGTCTGCTGCACTGACACAGGCATAGCTGTAGCATTGCGTGGAGACCTCGATAAGTGCAGTCCTCAAGTGTGATATGCGGCCCTTGAGGGCCGACACAGCTGCCTCTGCTGCCTCTGATGCCTTTGCCGCCTTGCTGCGCTCCGCCACAAGCCGCTGCTCCTGCAGCTGGCGCTCTGCTGCGTGCTTGGCCTCCATGCCTTTCAGTGCCAGTGTGACAGCCTGCAACAGCAAACGAAGCGGCCCACAGGTTGAATCAGTGGCTGCATTACTGTTGGGCCGCCCAGTGGGCACCCAGTGGCATGGGGTGCTCATAAGCATTGCATACGATAGGGAAGTTGACGCATCACCTGTTTGGCAGCTTCAAGTTCGCTTTCCAATGCCGCAGTGCGCTGCTCGGCCTGGCTGGCGTTGCTCCTGATGCGCTCCCGCTCAGAGTTGACAGCGGACACCTCGGCCTGCGCAGCAGACAACATGCACAGTGCACAAGCGTCCGGCATCTCAGGCATGCCCAACTGTGCAACAGTTATCAGTCGTTGACTTGATGAATGAACCCTGCAAGATGCCTATGGAGTCCTTTGGTGCCCACATCAGGGCTGCACAGGAGCATGTATGCCACACAAGGCATGTGCTGCAGTGGGGGGTGTTGTGAGTCACTGCTGACTCATGATGACCGACATTGAATGCATCTTCAGCAGTTGACCAGGCACTCACCTGAAGGCAGGTCACCATGTGGTGGGTGCGCCTCACTTGCTGCTCCAGACCTGCCTTGTCACCCTCCAGCCCTGAGATGCGGTTCATAAAGGTGTCAATGCCCGCCTGCACAGGCATGCCAACCACAGCAATTTACATGAATTTGTCTTACTCCATGCACACTTAGCTCAGCTCATCGTCACCTGCATGTGCTGCAGTGTAATGCAAACTAGGACATGGCATACTATGGAAAAGTTTTCAAAGCAACGCCAAGTTTGTTCCGAAGTGGGCAAGCATGACAAAGGGTCTCACCTGCAGGTCCTGCATCCTCTGCTCCAGGGCTGCTTTGTCGGCCTGTAGAGCATCAAATGCTGCCACCTGCTGGGCCAGCGCAGCACGCACTGCCAGTTCAGCCTCCTCTGCTGCTGCTAGCTGTCCCATGGCGGCGGCATTGATCAAGTCCGAGGCCTGCAAACAAAAACCACGGTTTCAGCACCAGTAGTGACTCCAGACATACAGATGCACACGGTGCACTGCAGTCCACGTCGGTTTGGCAGTACAGGTCGATTTGACGTCAACCGCTCATTGCGCATGCCTACAAGCCAACACCCACCTGCGTCGTTTGCTGTTCGAGCAGCAGCTGGCGCTGCTGCAACCTCGCGTGGTGCGCGTCGCGCAGGACGACCTCCGCCTTGCGCAGCTCGGCAGCTGCCGCGCCAAGAGCTGTGACCATCACAAGCCTTTGCTGTCGCAGGTCCTGCGCCTGAGCGCGCTTTCCCTCCACAGTAGCCTGAATTGACTTGATCTGAACCTCGGTCAGGCTTGGGTCCGCAAGACTCAACTGCAAGCATGATGGCATAAATCAGTTGAGTCGCCGAGATGCACTCAGAAGACCCAACAAGTAAACGTGAATACGTTGCTCACCAGCAGTTGCTGCTGTTCGGCCTCGTGCGCCTCGACCTGCTTGTCCAGCTGGTACCACTGGGCCTGCAGGCGCGCCAGTCCCTCGGCTGCTGCAACATGGGCAGCGCGCTCTTCTGCAAGGCCCACAGCAGCTGATGAAGCCTGAGCAGAGGCCGGCCGAGACAGGCCTGCTCCTGCCCCTGCTGCTGCTGCTGCAATTGCTGAGCTGGCAGCGCTCTGAGGCCTGCTGCTAGCTGCAGTTTTGCAGCAGGAAAGGCATGCAGACCAGACGCAAGGAAGTAAGAGCCAGCATGGTTGCTCCGAGTGCGCTGCAGCATCCAACAACGGGCATGTGGAGACTAGACCAACATGCAGGACTCCTGTGGGCGCTGACATGATCACCTGATGATCCTGACCTAGGGCGCAGCCCTGCTGTGTTGAGGCCAGCACCCGTGTTTATGCCCAGCATGGCCAGCTCCGTTTGCAGCTGGTTGAGGTGTCCCTCCAGCACTTCCATGTCCTTGTGCTTGGCCAGCAGCTGAGTGTGCAGGGCTACAACCTCATCTGAAGCTGTGTGGTACGCCTCCTTCCACTGCCGCTTCTTGCCACGCTGTGTGTCCGTCGAACCAGCAGCAATACAGGGCACATCACATCATGCCCAAGTTGAGTTATACATTCAGTTCCCGTCTTGCGAGTGCTCACATCTCCGACCGAAATGACTTCAAGCTCAGTGCTGCTAGTTTCATGACTTCAGCTGAGTCTGCCCGTTGAGCAGAGTCTGAGGAAGAGCACTCTGCAGACTTGAAGCCGCACCTTGCATTCCAGCAGTGCTACCTGTGCTGCGACCCTGTCCCGCTCCGCCTCCAAGTCTGCTGCCTTGAGCTCAAGCTTGCGCTCAGCAGCAGCCAGCTCGCCAGACAGCCGCTGCACCTCAAGCTCTAGGCGGGCCTGCACATGCCCACCACAAGTGTACGAGGGGCCTGAATCAGCTGTGCCAGTCACTGATGATGAGGTGTCGACACCAGCCGCTTGTCGAACTAGAGACTGCAGGCAAGGTTGCCAAACCAGCCTGAGCTCAGCACATGTATGTTGAACTGCTTGACAGGTAGTGCTGCTGCTGCTGCTGCTGCTGCAATGATTTGGCATCCCGTTGCGTGCAATCGGCCATACCTTGGTGGTTTCTGCGCGCTCCTGAGCAACCTGCTTCTCCCGTGTGATGCGCTCCACGTCAGCTGCGAGCGACTTGGCCAGCAGGCGGCCGTCACTGATGATGCGCTCAGACACCTGCAGCAGAGCACGGACGCCCAAGGGTCGTGGCTTTCGCTACATGTATACAGTACTTCCTGTACCCCATCCCCCCAAGCTCGAGGAAAAAATGGAAATACAACAGTGTACACTTTGCACCGCACACTGCCGCAGCGGCTGTCCCTGTGATCACCTGGACCACATCCTTATTGATACATCAGTGTACACACTGGACTCCCGTCCCCCCCTGTGATCACCTGTGCCGCGTCCTTGAGGTCCTTGATCTCCTTGTTGGCCTTGTCCAGCTGCTGCTTGGCCTGCTCCAGGCGCGTGACCAGCTTGTTGATCTTGGTGACGGCCTCGGCCAGCTGATCAGCTTGGGTCTGCAGGGGCAGGCAGCAGCCATGTAGTCTGTGTAAGCTGATGCACAACCTGGGGTGGCACAGGGTTGGTGAGCTGTGCGGAGCAGCTTCCATGGCATGCAGACGGTCTGCGAATCAATCTCTTATTACAAGTCCCGCCGATCATGCACTGCACTTGACAAACGAAAACCCCCCATGTCATAAGTGACTCTACCCCCAGCCTGGGCGTAAGCATGGCAGTGTTGCACCCGTGCTGCAGTGATGTGTGAGCCTGCCCACCTGATTCTGGCTGATGAGCTCATCGTTCTTGGTCTCCGTGAGTGTCAGCCTGGTGCCAAGTGCCATGGCCTGCCGCTGGCTGTCCTGCAGGCTGCCCTCCAGCAGCTGCAGCTCTCCCTGGAGCTTGCTGACTTGGTTCCCCTGCTCCCGCACCTGCAGGGTTTGCAACATGAACACAGGACGGTCCACAGCGACAGCTGTGCTCGTTGGTGAATCTGCATATGGCCAGCGGCATGACCCGCCCATTCTAGTACCTGTTTACCACTGGAGACAGTGCAGCACCGTACAAGCCACAAGGGTGCCAGCATCAGAAGCTGTGTCTGCATCCAGTCCAGGACAGGGTGCCGCCGGCACAGCGGGCTGGTGACACCCACCTGCGCCTGCAGGTCATGCAGCAGCCTGTCCTTGCTGTTGAGGCTGCTGTTCATGTGCGCGCCCTTGGCCTTCTCGGCCTTTAGGAGCCTGTCAGACACGCCACGCGCTGTCTGGTTGGCCATGGCGCCTTGCATGGCAACAGCAAAGCCCTTGCTCAGCTGCACAGCAGAAGCAGGGCAGCGCAGCACAGCACGGCACAGCACAGCATGGCACAGCACAGAAACAGGGCCGTCTTTAGTCCCAAACAGCGTCACTGTGGGAGTATGCAGCATACCCAGCAACTGCTTCAAGCAAACCTGCGGTAGGCCCTGCGTCATGCCGTCTTTTTGCCAATGCAGCTGCTGGGTGTTTTTGCACTGCTGCCCGGCATTTGAAATCAGGATTATGCAGCTGAAGGCTCTTGTTAGAGCAGCGAAGGCTGAGCTTGTCACACGATCTGGTCTGGCGCTGGCACATACTGCAAGCAACACACCTCAGCCATGAGCCTGTGCTTTTCACCCAGGCGCCTTGCTGCAGCAGTGAGCTGTGCCTCCAGCTTGATGCGGTCCGCCTTGAGGTCAGCCACCTCATCATGCAGCAGCTCAATGCTCTCATCCAGCTGCAAGCACCTGCACACACAGAAGGCCCCAGACATACGTGTCAGGTGGCACACACAGTGTCAGACACCGGGGAGCGAGCCCTTCGTGAGGCTTCTCATCCATGTTTCTGGACTGCTGTAACTCACTGCATGTGTATGGCTTGACTTGAGAGCCTGTGCCACGGCCCCTGGTGGTCAGGCTGGCATAATGTCTGGTCAGGCCTCTTGTATGGGAATGGCTGACAACTCCATCCAATACCAGGCCTCAATCAGTTCACAGGTGCCATGCAGTACACCGCTGTATTGATATGGTTCCCTTGGGCTCACCTTTGTTCCAGCGCTGCTGCGCTGTCGCGCGTGTGCTGCAGGTCATCCTGCGCCTCACCAAGGTCCAGCTGCGCCTGTGCAAGCGACTCATGGGCTCCCGTCAGCCGCTTGGTCAGGTCGGCATTCTCAGCCTGCAGTTGGGAAGTGGTTCAGCGCGGCACATGACATGATGGCGCATGATGTCCCTAGGGTATAAGCTGACAGCTGCATGCCTCCTCCCAGGCACTGTGACAGCCCGGCGCAGGTGCCCTGCTATCTGCAGCCCAGGGACACATGAAACCATGTGCAACCAGGTGTGACTGAGTACCTCGCCCCAGACCGTGATAGCAGCAGCTGCCATGTGTGCATAGGTGTGCTTGCGTACCTGGCTGCCGCTCAGATGCTGCTGCGCCTCCTGCAGGACCTGCTGC
>QAXK01008895.1:0-13666 GCA_004335735.1 Chlorella sp. KRBP | reverse complement strand
TCTATCTGTGCAAACGGCGTGGCCAGCTACAGCCAGCTACATGCCCGCCCCGGAGGGTGGGACATGTAGCTGGGGGAGTGGATAGCCCCTTGCTGCTGCTTGTCAGCAACTGCAACAGGCATAGCAGAACGACTTGCCAGCTGCCGAGGCGCATGATCAACATCCAAGAGAGATTTTTTTGAGGTATTATATGTCACCTGATGCAATTTGTGCTCAAGATCACACGCATGTGCTTGTTAAGGAACTGTTGACCATATGCATGCTGCTGACACTTGACACCTTATCCTGCACTCGCACAGGGTATCAATAGATTCAGAATTGGATGTTTGCCAGCCAGTTACTGGTTCACACTGACAACAAGTGTGATGAATGTCAGCGGTTGTCTTGCAGGGCATCCCTTCAACTCTGGTCAAACATGTTGCCTGCTTGGCTTCAAGAAGGTCAACCCGGCAGCGCAGCTATCTTCACCAGTGACCAACCGTTACATTTTTGCTTTGAAGACCGAGAGTATCGGCGAGGTCAGCCGAGGCAAGCGCCTTGGATGTGCAAACGCAAGCTCGAGAAGTGATCCGAGGAACAACGCAACTGGACACTCACAAACACTGCCAGACTTGCTGCATTCACGAAGCCTCTTTTACATCCTCTGTTGAAGGCTGTGCCCATTGTGCCTGTTGTAGCGTCACCTCCAGCTCTCAAGATCCGACTGCTGACTCTGCCAACCGCTGGGTTAGTCAACGCAGAGATCTGCTCAGACCAAGTGCTACCAAGTCCCTTGTTTGTCTGAGAAGTTGTAATAGCACTGAAACTGTTTCGCTGTGGGGGCGCCACGTCTCTCGACTGCGTGGCGCTCTGGTGCGATCGGCAGTAGCCGAGAGTCGTGGGCATTGCTTGCTTCATCACGTTAAAACGTTCGACATGAAGCTGATCCCAAGCATAGATGTGGTGCACAGTACAGCACACGGCAACAACATTGTCCTTGCAGTGCCAAGAGCAGGAGCCAAGATGGCAGGGGCTGCAGCACGAGCAGTCAGGCAGACAGTGGCACGTGCTGGCTTACGGGAGCTATCACTGTATACAGACCGAACCCTGCATTTGGGCCGCAGGGTAGTCAGCATCACTCGTCAGCTGAGTGTCAAGTCTGTGCAGGTGAGACACAAGCAACTCACTGCAAGCATTCTGCTGCAACTGAGGGGGAAGGGGGGTCCATGTGTTGCAAGGACTGTCAGACGCGTCCATTTACATGGCGTGGTTGGCTTCGCTTTCAGCTGAGGCACGGGCACCCAAGCAAGTGACGGAAATGCACCCCTCTCAACAGAACCACCTGCTGGCAACGACAGGCCATGCACCTGAAATCACAGCACGGCAGATTCCACCACACCCACCACACCAGCTACGGCAGGTGTGCATTATAGGCATTGCCTGTTTGTTTGCCTTGTCATGCTGCCCCACAGCACAGAATGGCCCGCTTCACAAACACCAATGGCCCCTGCAATGCATCGCTCACTTGTCAGCATCTGCATCCCCTGTGCATTACACTGCAGGCGCTCGGCAGCAGCAGCAGCAGTGGCGCAGCCACCGCAGCGCTGGCCCGATCTGAGTCATCAGATGACCTCAGCTTTGACCTGGATTGGCGCCCAAACCTCAGGTGGGTGGGTTGGCCTAGCTGCTGCAGCAGCAGCTGTCTGGCATGGATGACAGAAGCCTTGATTACAGGCACAGCTGCTTGAGTGCAGTTGACAGCGTCAGGCTGTAACAGCAGCATGAATTGGAGGAGGAAGTTGAGTACCAGTGTGTTTGACAGGGTGGGGGGCATCACAGGCGCACGTGTCGAGTGGCTCTGCACAGAGCATGTTCAGCACGACGGTTGCATGGGCAGTGTGTGTTCAAAGTGGGACTCTTCAACACTGGGAAAGATGGATCTGTCATCATCGATTGTCTGGATGATGGGAGTAATTTGGACGGCATGACAGCACGCATCATCAGTGGGGAAAGGCTGGCAGAAGGACGTGTGATCAACAGGACAACATCAGACCCTCCAATGCAGCCCCCACCTGTACTCCTGACCTAGTTAACACCCAGCTAACCCTGCCCCTGCCCCGCACCTCCTGCCCCACCCCCCACACACAAACATGTGCTGCCCACAGCGTCACACAGGAGGTGATCTGCTGGAGCTGTGCTGCTGCACTGACCTGCCTCGTGTACACCCTGACGGCACCTGCTGCTATCAGCATCCCCTACGGCACATGCATGGGCCTGCTGTTTGGCCTGGCCCTATACTTCCTGAGAGGCATCCTGCTGGAAGAGCTGTACAAGGTGTGCTGGGGGATGAACTTTGACATGAAAGAGTATGGGGGCTCAACAGTGTGTTCTGGCTGTTCGTATCCTTTGAGCCATGCAACACAGGGTTAGAAAGGTGTGAGTTTGAAGCATTTACATTGCCAGAGGTCCGTGCAGAACTGTGTGTGGGCCTGGGGTGGGGTGGAGTGGGGCAGGGAGGGCGCTGCGCAGGCTGCTAGTGCGGGCAGCAATGCCATATGTTGATGGCGGCAGCAGTAGTGGTGCATGCTGCGTGACACAATTCACCTGCACGAGCTTGCTGCCTGACCTGTGCCTGACGCCGTGGATCAAAACTCTCGCCTGACCTTCCACAGGCCCGTGAGCGCATCGAGGCAGACCTCGGCGACGCAGATTCCCGCTTCCGGGACCTCGGGAACCTCCTGGTCCACGTCAAGGTCAAGCCCGCCAAAACCCTGCCACCCCCAGTGGCCCAAAACCCTGCAGCAGCGCGGTACGCACCCCCGGCTGCCCTGCTGGGCGGTGCTGCTGCTGCTGTGCACTGCTACCATGGGTTTGGCAGCAACACATGGAGCTGGACTTTGGTGCAGCAGCAGATTGCAGACCGGCTGGGAGCACTGGTGACAGCACATGACATGCCCGGGTTTGGTCTCACTCAAAGGTGGGTGCTGCTGCTTCTGCTGCTGCTGCTGCTGCTGGTGGTGCTTGTGCACACACATCCTCGCACACGAAACAACCATGACCAACGCCGCCTGTTGTCTCTGCGTCTCAACCTTGCATTGCTTGGTTGCAGTTCATGTATCAGCACATGTGAGGCAGAGTTTATCTGCACTTTTCGGCCTCTGTCTGCGCGTGTTGTCCTCTGCTGCAATCCCTGTATCATACATGTTGACATTAGTCCATGTATGTTGACATACACCCACACACACAACTCTGGACACATCTCACTCTAGACACTTGCACTCGCCTCACCTGATGTTGATGTTTTTTCACTGGCTGATGCATGTCCCACCAACCCCCTGCCTCCGAGGTGTGACAGGCTGCCTGCCCCTATCATTACTGTTTGCACTCAACGTTGCATGCTCAAACCCAACCCTTCAATGCGCACACATACACTAGCAAACACAAACACACACATATTCAACAGCATCCCCTGCTCACAACCGCCGTGTGATCACGCCTGTTCATGGACACAGGCCCTCGGACCTGTCCAATTACTACCTGGCCTTCAACGGTCGCCTGGGCAGGCTGGCGATGGATTATGAGCTTGCCATCCGTGGCCTCCTCAGCATGAAGGACGCACTCAAGTCCGGAGAGACGGGCTACCCCCACACCACTGTACACGAAGCAGCCGCCGGCACGGCAGCCGACCTGGTCCAGGGCCTGGAGGCAGCCGCCGGCAGCTCCCCGGCGGCTGCCGTTGGCCAGGCTGTCGACGCCGGCCTGGAGTCGCCCATGCAGGCTGCGGCGGCTGCGGCGGCTCAGGGCAACGTGGGCGGCGCCGTGACGGCTGCCGTTGGCGCGGCGGCCGGCACGGCGGCCGGGCGCAAAGATACTGCAGCAGGGGCGGCTGCAGCAGCACCCGGCGGCAGTGGTGTGAAGGGCAAGGTCCAGCGGGTGCTGATGGGTCACAGCCTTGGGGGGGCGTGCGCAGCGCTGGAGTACATAAACAACCCGCAGGATTACTCTGCAGTTGTGCTGGTGGACCCTGCCATCATTGCAGGCCTGGGGGGCGCCGCAGAGAAGGACAAGCCAGACAGCCCTGTGAAGCTTGAGAAGCTGCAGGATGGGACTGCGTTCACCCGCAGCCTGGCGAGCGGGGAGGCAGTAACCCCTGCGGCAGTGGCAGCGGCTGGCAGCAGTGGCAGCAGCACGACGGCAGAGCTCGACGAGCTGGCAGCAGCGCAGGGAAACCTCGCCCGCAGCAGCAGCAGCAGCGGCGGTGGCGGCGCCGGCACGTCTGGTAGTGACAGCAATGGTGGGGGGCTGGGGTCCGCTGTGGCAGCTGGGGAGGTGGTGCTGTATGCGACGCGGGGTGATGACGCCACATTTGCGAAGCTGATCAGGGAGCAGCAAGAGGCAGGCAAGGCGAACGCAGCTGTGAAGCTGTTGACCAACAGCATTGGGCTGGTCAGAAGCTTCGTGATGCTGACCACCGTGCTGGTGCTGTCTGTCCTGCGGCCCGTGATTGTACAGCTGCTGCGCGTGGCAGTACGGTCACGCAAGTTCTGGGCAAACACCCTGGAGCAGGTGAGGCTTGGCTGTTGGGTCCAACTGCAACAGCAGGTGCTCGAGCATTGAGGCATGGAGTGCTGGCTTGAGGGCGTTTTTCAATAAAATACAACACAATACTGTGAGGATGAACCTCCCTCAGGCACAAGCCCAGCGAGCCGATCGGCTCATGAGGATCCAGTGTACCCAGTCTCTTCCATCATTGCTTGGGCGATCATAACTCCCCTGCACAATTCCGTCAGAGTCCAGTTGCTTTTCACACACGGGTCTGCACACTTTGGACTCATATCAACCCTCAACAAGCAGTCATGCCATGCAGTTGCTGTGCTCTGCCAGGCCATGCTGGCAATGTATCACACTGGGGCCGCTGTTGTTACACGGTGGGGTGACTTGAGACTCAATCCAGAGTCCTCGCTACGTGCACCAGTTGCATTGCCGTATGTGCGCCTCCTGCAGTGCTACGAGGCGCTGCACCTGGATGACAGAGCAGCTCCTTGTGTGGCTCACACCACCTGGTGAAGTCCTAACGTGTTACACTTGCAGTTACAGTTACACTTACAGTTGCAGTATCTACGCTCAGTTGAGTGAGCGTAATTGATGGAGAGTGGGAACATGGGCCGGTGCCCTCACCTGAGGCTAACTGCTGCATGATGTGTGCCCTGCTGCCCTTGCCTTCTGCTGCGGCATTATGTGTGCCCAGGCCTACTATGACAAGTCTAAGGTCACCCCAGAGGCAGTGGATGCCTACAGGCTGCCACAGCTGGTGAAGGGCTGGGAGTCAGGTGAGACTACCAGCAGGCTGCTTGCAGGATCATGTATTGATCAACAGGCTGTACCAGCGACATGCTGTGCAGATGATGCAGCTGAGATGATGCATCTGTTGTCAGTGTCACTGCTTTTTGCTGTCCTGCAGGCACGGTTGAGCACAACCTGACACACGCATGACTCCCAGCCAGATCCACCACCGTGTTCAGAGTATGCACAGTATGAATTTCACACTGATGTTCACACCTGGCCCACGTCTGTTGTCCTGCAGGCATGGTCGACTTCCTGCTGGCCCGCCTTGGGGGCGGCGGCTCCCAGGTGACAACCACAGCAGCAAGTGTGGCGGGGGGTGCCCCACCAGGCGGCCTCGAGGACGCAAACCTCGCCGTCCGCTTCGCAGCAGCTGTCGCCGCCAACAGCACGCCTGTGCTGATCGTGCACGGGGCAGGGGACAAGCTGATCCCGCCCAGCAACAGCTTCAAGCTGGCGCGCCTCATCAAGGGCTGCAGGCTGGCAGTGGTGAAGAAAGCGGGGCACTGCCCCCAGGAGGAGGAGCCTGGGCTGTTTGAGGATGTGGTGGTCAGTTTCCTGGGCAAGCGCCTGCAGGGGGTGCAGGCCTAGGGGCACACGCCTGCAGGGGGCGCAGGCCTAGGGGCACACGCCTGCAGGGGGCGCAGGCTTAGGGGCACACGCCTGCAGGGGGCGCAGGCCTAGGGGCACACGCCTGCAGGGGGCGCAGGCCTAGGGTACAGGCCTGGGAGTTCAAGCCTAGGGGCAAACGCCTGCAGGGGGCGCAGGCCCAGGGGCACACACCTGCAGGCGGTGCAGGCCTAGGGGAAAGCGCCTGCAGGGGGCGCAGGCCCAGGGGCACACACCTGCAGGCCTAGGTGCGCAGGTATACTAGGCCTAGTTGTTGCGCAGGCCTGGGGGTTCAGGCCATGGGTACAGGCCTGGGGGTATAGGCCTGGGGGTTCAAGCCTAGGGCACAGGCCTAGGTGCGCAGGCCCCTGTCTGCGTCAGCGGGTCAGCGGGTCTGGGCATATGTCTGAGGGCACAGGCCTAACTGATGGCGACAGCACGCAGCAGCACTCAGGAGCCTGCTGCCTGGTCACACGGCTGGGAGCTGGGTGCTGCTGCGGTCAGCTCGCAGAACCGTCAAACAGTCTGCTTGTGGGCGCAGGGCTGACATAGGTGCAAGGCTGGCTGGGTTTGGGACAGCTTGCAGCAGGCTCACCCTGGCTGTCTGCAAGGGTTTTGGGGTTGACGCGGTGTTGGTTTTGCAGTCGGACTCAACAGATGTTGTCGCATATGCATGCATGTTTGATGTTGCAGCTGAGCTTGCTCAAGCTTTTTGTTGCCACACATAATGTCACACTGTGTGTCATGTGTGAGATGCTGCTGGTGCTTTCAGCTGGGCAGGCATGCTTGTGCAAGGCCGCCCACGTGGTTTTCACACGACGCACAGCGGTTATGTTGTCATACGATGGCATTGCAGGTTGAACTGAAGAGAATGATCTGTGCCTGTTATGCTGTGCTTTTGAGCAAGGGTCAGTTGCTCCTCAAGGCGAGACGCAGCACTCATGAGCTTGATCAAGCATGTGCTGTACTGTGTTTTGTACTGTGTGTGCTGTGCTGTGCTTGCATCTGACTGTGCACATGTGGACGTCCTCAGCATGCTGCCATGCTGATCGTCACGTGTTTTGTCCATTGTGTGTGTCAGCATGTGTGTCGGAGGCTGTCTGGTTGTGCATTGTTCCTGCTAGGCATTCTTTTGAGTTTTTGCGAGCTGGCACAACTGCCAGCGGCTCATAACACTTAATGATGTTGGTGCATCAAGTACCAGTGGCACCACTGTAACCCTTGTATCGCATACATGTGTGTCTGAACGGTCGCCAGGCTATTCTGAAGATGTGTGTGTACTTTGTGCTGGACCGGCCCCAGGCTCTGATGTCGTAACAGATAGGCGCTGCGTCAGATAAGCGCTGTAGTAAGGAAGAGAGAGAGAGAGAGTGTGTGTGTGTGTGTATGTAACTGGCAGTAATCTGCCCCCACACACACCCCACCTGCTTCCGCGTGTCATGTACTAGATCTGCCGGCTGTTGGCTGTTGGCTGTTGGTGTAATCCATCAGTGTCACATGGAACCGGCGTTCTGATCCACACCCACATTCGTCCCCTCGCCTCCCCTCTCTAGTTGAGAAGAGGGTCAATGACCGAAGTGCATGCTGAAGCAGTACACGGCCCCCGATACTATGTCGTTACATGGCCATGCATTACTGTAGTGACACATGGCAAAGTTGACATCATTGTATGCTGGGACTGCAATGGCTGTTGCTGCCAGCTAAGTATATGTGCAAAGAACAGGCCACCGGCTGGAACCCCCTCCCTTGGTTCACTTGACCTCCTCCCTCCTCTCAAGTAGAGAAGAGACAAGCAGTGACCATGCCCGACGACTGTACACCCATGGAGGCAGTACTCCTGGCCCTTGTGACACCATGGCTACTGGACGTCATACACCATTCATGACAGCGTAGTAACTGTAGCCAACTGCATGGCAAGTTCATGCGTAAGAAGTTGAACAGCTAGTCAATTGCCCCCAATACCCTCATGTGTTGCATCCCACAACGCCCTCACAGATGTCAGATGCATGCAGGTCTCAAAGCGAGTCAGCTTATTAACCCTATTCTCCCAGCTCGAACGTTCCTCAACAAATATCCTCTGTTATTACCAGACAATACATCTACCATTATAATGCCACCAGGAGTGCAACACTGCAGTCACAGGTGTGCTGTGCTTGTGGCCCAGGAGTGGCCCAGGAGTCACAAACGGGGCCATGCTGCTTGGCAATGTCGTCGTGTATGTTGATTTTCTTTGTTGTCGAGACGTTCAACGATTATCCATTGGTATTCAACGTCCACGCAGGCCTCGTGGGCCCCACTGTCTGAGCAGAGCAGCTTGGTGTCACGCCCACTATCATGATCAGATGGCCATTGACCCCCTGCATGTTACATAATGTATATATTGTTATTTGATGACACTCAACGTTGAGTAAGTGCGCCTAAGAGCTTTATGCAGCTGTAAACTGCAGTGAGAGCTGTTACATCATGCTGGCAAAGTGGTCTTGCAGCGTTGTATAAGCTTGCGATAGAATGTCACATAATGTTTATGTTGTGGCAATACCGTTAGTACAAGTGCAGTAGTGAGTTTAGCATACATCACCTGGGCCGACTGACACCTGGGCCACAGCGAACACTGGGTCCGGGTCCAGAACCGTACAATATAAGGCCGCACGACTCGATCGTATCAGTCAGTAATTCTGCGATATATGCACTGAAATGTATCTGGGCCGGCTGTTGTGTGAAGTCCAGGATATGTCGTGTCACATGGACTCCAGTGCAGGCCCAGGACAAGTCCCAATTGGTCCCATTCTGGTCAAGTTGCAACTTGACCAGAATGGCAGGACTACAGCTGCACCACACCGGCTTGCCAAGCTTCTTCTGTTACAGGCATTAACTTACAGCCATACACGCGGAAGCCTCCTGAACCAATACATATGTACACATGTCCACGCACAGCTTCGTGCTTGCTTCACACAAGGGTACACAGCCATCGCTCACCAGCACCCGAGCCCGGGCAGAAATGGCATGCCTTTCACCGTGACCAGTGGAATGGTGACCAGCATGCAAACAGGCAGCGCAAGCACAAAAGCAATGCCCTCCTGCGGTCGCCCAAAAGCCCTGCTGTGAATCGTGCATCTGCCGCTGCTGCTGCTGACAACAACCACCTGGTTGAAACACCAGGGACTCTGCTCCCTGCCTACAAGACCCGGCAGACACTGCAACGAATGCCATCACACTCGACGAACACACACCTCGACACCACCTGCACACGCACTTGTTGCAAACACAGCACACAGAACACCACACAGAACACCACACAACCCAATAGCAGAACTGGCCAGCCATGCAGCACATGATGGTACAAAGCCAAGAAACTCTACAGAAGCTTGTTGAATTGAAGCAACCTTCCTACGCTCTCAAGACTCACAACAAACCAGCCCGCAGCTTTCTAGGACATACCTCAGCAGTTGGCTTCCAACTGCATCACAAACGAGGCTGACTGCCACTGGCGCCCACCCACAGCCCTGCAAACAGACGTACAGAGGTATACGGCCTAAGGAAAAAGCACACCACTGCACCTCCTGCATCCAATACAGTGGAGCACTCGACAGCACACCCTGGCCTGCCTGCACCATCTGGAGGTCACTGAAACTGCACCAGTGATGTTGCACACACCCTGGACACACAGCACAACACACCCTCACCCCTGAGATGCCCATGCGCTGGCATATTCACTACAACAGTGTGTGCCAACCTGCCTGTGTGCGCTCCACGCAGGCTCCGGACTTTTGCAGACCCAGCATCATGTCAAACCCAAGGGCAGCCTACAGCCAGATGTGCCGTAGGCTGCCTCAACCCATGTGGCTGAACCAGCCAAGTTTTTGCCACTTGATTTTGCACTGCCAGAACCTGTGCTGTGGGCATGCAATGCAATGAGGGATGTGCGATGCTTTGTCACCAAGGGTATACAATTGTGAACACACCACGCCCCACTGCCATGCCTGTCATCAGACACCGACAGTGACAGCCCATGCGCCCGTCCCCGCATACTGGAGCCAAACGCAGCTTGCAGGTATGCTATGCATGGTGCAGGCTCCAGCCATTGTCACTGCGGTGTATCACACATCACGGCTGACAAACATGCCACGACCGATGCAATTTTGAGTGACGCTCGACAGTGCAGACTGCAGTGTGTGAATTGTCCCTGCAGGCTGGGGACGCGCATTGCCTGCAGGCAGGCAATGCACATCTGCCACCACTCAACACTCCACAGCCCACCCGGCCCTCCGACGCCATCCCACCCCAGCCAGCAGCAACCAGTGCAACAACACATGTCCAGGGCTGCTATACGGCTGCCGTACCGCACGGCTGGCTGCGTTGAGACAGGTGCGTGAAGCCGGTGTGTGTGTAGCAGTTGAGATACTCTACGATGCAGCATATGCGGTCAACGACAGGTGCCCCACTCTGTGGGTCTTGCACGCTGTGCATCATGCATGCTGCACACAACAGCCTATTGGGCCGGTGGTCCACCCACTCCACAAACAATGGACACGCTCCTCAGCACACCACAGACTCAGCTAACACCTGCCACAAAGCCTGTCCTGCATCGCTCCACACCACAGATGCGCAGCATCGGAAAAGTCGATGGTGCGCATCAACACCCGCATGCAGACAACCGGCCGAGACCACCAGGACGTGGAGAACCGGCCACAGGCACAGCTAATGCCTGCCACAAAGCGTGTCCTGCATCGACCAGGCTGTGAAGGCTGTCTGAGCTGGGTGTGCTGCTATCCACCATGCAGACAGTCTAAGATGCAGATAAGAAGGGACCGACGAAGAGGTACCAATGCATACAGGCAGGCCTTGACCTGTGAATGTCACCCCTCAGCAGCAAGGGCACTTCAAGTCATGTCCCGGATATGACACTGCTTGGGAAAGCGATTGCACACGGTCATCGGTGCGTGCAATCGAAACTATGCACACGTATGCACGCGGCTCGCAAGTGCTAACTAACACCCATCCCTCCAGCCCTCCCACCTGCTACGCTCAACCCCCCTTGCCCCCTTTGCACACACTACCCACACATACATACAGCTTGGCTTCAGGCCTCCTCCGGCCGTCATCATTCTGGTGGTGTTCCTGCTGCTGCTGCAGCCACAACCCATACCAATCGCGTCCAATCGCGTCCGATCGCCCAGTGCTGTCTCGACTGGCTGCAGACGTGCTGCGGGCATTGTGTCCCCGGCATCCTCCCCAGGTCAGCTTTTACTGATGTCAGCCTTGCCAGTGTCACCCTCCAGCACCCGTGTGACACACGCATGCGTTTGCAAACCTCATCTGCGGCCACATATGAGGCGTGTGTGCCAACCTGCTGGCCGCCTTGCCTGGTGAGGACCAGGGTACAGGGTTCAAAGTGCAGCTAGTAGCAGCAGCAGCAGCTGCAGCCGCTTTGGTGGGTGGGGCCACTCGACCCTGACCCTGACCCTGGCCCTGGCACACAGCAGCCTACGCCGGCAGCGTGTACTGCAGCCTGTGTACCCGCAGCTTCACGCAACAGGCTGCGCTGCTGTACCTTGACGCGGCTGTTGATGAGCTGAGGTGTAGATGCAAATGTGCTGCTGCTGTCATGACACGCTGCTGCCAGCTGGGTGGCATTACGCCATGCTGCTGCAGCTGTGTACGCAGCAGGCTGTGCTGCTGTGCAGCGACGCCCTCAGCTGTTGGCCAGCGTGATGTGTGTTGTTCCAGCCCCACGCAGTCATCAGCACACTGCAATGCTTGGCACCCATGTGGCCGCCAGCACGCTGTGCTGCTTCACCCCCTGCGTGGTGTGCCTGCTTGGCAGCCGTGCTGCTGCGGCTTCATGCGGTCGCCAGCAGACTGCGCTGGTACAGCTGCCAGATGAACAGGTACTCCAGCACATGGGCCACCAGCACTGCCACGTGCATCAGCTGGTGGCTAAACCCCACCAGGTCAAAGATCCCCGGGAACTGCTTCTCTGGGAAGCCTGCCGCAAACGTCCAGCCGCCGGCCTGCAGGACTGCAAAGGTGGCCAGGCCGTAGGCTGTTGCTGCTGTCGGGTGCCCGTGTGCAAGCTCCTTAGCTGCCTGGTAGCCCATGGGGAACCAGTAGACCATGACAATACTACCTATGAAGATCACCATCTGACCCCTGCAGCAGCAGCAGCAACGATCGCACATGAGGGCAGGGGCAGCAGCACACATCCATAGCCATACGACTGCATGCGTCCGATGTGCAGACGCCGGTGACCTCTCTGTGCGAAACGCAGGATGTGCAACAGTGAGAGCACTATGCTGCGCACAGCAGCGGCAGCTCTGCCACTTGCATGGGGTTATTGGCCTTCATACATTATCATGTGGACTCTGCACAGCACAAGTGGGCCATGCACACCACCGCAAGCTGCCCTGACGGCAAGGACAGACTGCCCTGTGGGCGCCACCCACTTTCTGTACCCCACAACATCATCAATACATCCTTGATGACCCACCTGTGCCGCTGGTAGTGGGGTTGCAGCCCCCGCACCTCCCGCACACCCAGTGCTGCGACCAGTGCTGCGGCGCCTGTATTGATGGCGATGCCAACCCAGCTGCTGTACACGTGCCAAGACAGCCCAAAGGCGATCAGCACGGACACTACGAAGATGAAGGCCTGATCCAGCCTGCAGGCAGGAGGCACAGTGAAGTGCGTAGTGAGCATCACAGCAGGCAGCACATTGGGCGATGACACAGAGGGCGACGGTGTGGGAGGCAGCCCGGGTAGCTTACGGCACAGCAGAGAACCAGAGGCAAGCACCCCGCTCCTGGCCAGCACTGCCCTACTGCCGCAGCGACTATCCCTCTGGTGCGGCCGACACTGCCTCATTTCTACCTGTGCTGCACTTCTTGACCTGTGGCTAGGGTTGTTCTGACCACATCTGCATGGAAGGTGCCCTACGCGACTTGACGCCAGCCAACCCTCCAGACCTCTTGTACACCAACAGCGCCGGGTGGCCTACAAGTCAAACACCATCCCCCACTGCCGCCAGCACCAACCCCCTCTCCCCCGCCCCCGCTGTGAGCAGCTGGTGCTGCCTCCTTACCTGCGCCACAGGTTGTACACGTCTGCGTCGATGCACCTGAACAAATGGAAGCCCACGCTGAATGGCATGTGGGTCAGCACTGCTGTTGTGAGGGCTGCAAAGGGCACCAGGGCTGCTGCTGAGGGGTATGTGGCCACGATGATCCAGGTGAACATGGCAATGCTGACTACGCCGCCAGCAACCATAGTCTGCACAGCCGCACGCACACACAGACATGGGGTTGAGAGCACAGGGTGAGCCAAGCGAGCTGCAGTGGTCATGAACAGGCAGCTGCTGACAACATCAGCTGTATGACTGAGGTGCTGAGCCTGCTAGTGTGCACAGACTGCTTGCGCCAGCCCACCGACATAGTCTGCTGCAGCATCCAGAGGAGCGCAGATGGCTCCTGCCGCTGCCTGCTGTTGATGTGCGGCTGTGCCGCATGATGGCTGCTGATCGGCTGCATGCCAGACTCACCCAGGCATTCAGTGTCTCTGTGTGCAGCTCAAAGGCTGCCTGCAAGCACCGTTTGTAGTCGCCCCCAGCTCGATAGCCCCTACAAACGCAGCACAGGCCACATGCAGGTCAGTCATGTGTGCGCATGGGTGATTCACCTTCCACATGGTGGGGTGCCGTCTCCGAGCCCACACACAGCTGGAGAGTACTCTCATGATGATC
>QAXK01008894.1:0-16292 GCA_004335735.1 Chlorella sp. KRBP | reverse complement strand
AACAAACACACTCCCAAATGCTAGTGGGGCAGTCCTGCAGCTGCCGCCGCAGGATTGAGTCGAACCTGGTCACACATGATGCTGCATGGCACAATTGCCCTTGCAGATTGTCACTGGGAACAAGCTGGGGTGTCACAGCTGCATGATGTGGTGATAGGGACCCGCAGTGAGCCCTGTCAACTGTAATGACTAGGCAGCAGCATGCTCAGCTGAGTCAGGCTGCAGCTCACCATGTTGTCCCGGAAGTCGTATCTGTCTGCATACCACTTGCGGCAGCGGCCCTGCCATGCTCCAGCCATGTCAAAGCTGAGCTTGCACCTGCATTTGGCATGCACACAAGTCAGTGACCCAGCCAACCAAGCAGCAATGCTGTGTGGCCTCTTGTGCCAGCCCTGTGCAGACTGTCTGAGACGGTGCATGTCGTGTGACTTGGGCCATGTTGATGATGTGACTCTCAGCACTTGAAGGCTTGATGAAGGCCTTATGAAGAAGTCCAATACTCACATGCAGGATGCATCTTCAAGGATTGTACTGCAGCTACCAGCCAAATACACTGCTGTTGCTGATATGTGCAGCACAGTGCAGGTGCAGGCCTGTGGTGTGCATCCACGAGTGCTGTGGTGTGACCCACCTGTAATGCTGGAAGGTCTCCAGGAGCAGGTCCCTTTCTTTGTACTTCAGCAGACTGAAGTCAAAGACCTGCAGGAATGCCTGCACCGGGCTCTGGTGCTCTTGCTGCTTGCTAGGCAGCTGTCCTACTATGGCTGCCTCCAACCATCTGCTAGCAGCGCCTGTATGCATCCAAGAGAGTGTGCGGAGTCAGCAGAAAAGTTGCCAGCATCTTGTGACTCACTCACTGAGTCGAGCACATGTGTACACTCAGGGATACCACGACTTGCAGTCAAGCACTTCAAAACAGAGATTGCAACTGCTGGAGAAGAAGCCCTGGTAATCATTCTCACTGTTGTGGCTGCCATGAGAGCCATGAGAGCCATGAGAGCCAGCTTGTGTCTCGGCTGCTGTAATCGACTGAATGCTGATGAACCTGGTTACAGCCACCACACGTGGAGGGCGCAGCTATGAAAGCTATATTGACTCACAGACCCATTCTGCTGTGCTCTGCCGCAGCATCACGTTGCCATGTAGCTCCAGAAACATCTCCGCTCGCTCCTTTTCTGTCAGGCTGGCGTCAAGCAGAAGACTCAGCAGTAGAACATGCCTGCAGAGTCCCTCTGGCTCTGTTTCATACACAAACATATCAAGCTGTTGTTGCTGCTGCTGCTTTGAGCATGAGCAGCTATAGTTGCTGACCGTGGCCAGTGTGTGCCGGCAGTCATAAGGGCAAACCTGCGGGACATGCAGCAGTAGGGTTGTGCAGCAGGCACACATGACCACACAATTGGCTTGAAAGGCTGTGCAATGCTGAGAGCAATTGCAGAATGATTTATGTGCGCACTGAGTTTGCAGACAGACTTATGGTGTCAGCCACACCTGCAGCACAGCAGTAGCCCTTCCAACAGCAATTGCACCTGCAGCATCAGCTGCAGACTCGATGCCCCCGTGCTGAGTACAGGCACCTGCGCGTGCAGCCGCGAGCAGATCTATATAAGTACTGATACCCCAAAGCTGCTGCACGTTGAAGTCATCCATGAACGATGCGCCTGTCCAGAGCAGCTTCCCGCCACTGCTGTGATCGTCTCGCAAGCTTCCGACAGGTGAAACCAGCACGCAAGCTGACGCTGCATGGTACGGTAAATGAACGCACGTGTCAACATCTGGGGGGTGCTAAGCTAAGTACTGCTCACTCAGCCTCACACACTGTTGACACAAGATTGCACCATTGCCTTCTGTACATGTATCTGGCTCTGGCCCTTGCTGCCCTTCATGATCTACAACGCTGGATGTGTTCAGGCATCACCAAAACAAAGAAGTACCTGCTAAGTGCTCGAGCTTCACACAGCTGCAGGCCGGATTTGGTGCATGCTTGCAACCAGCCTGGCTCAACCGCTAATGATGTGGGCAGAACGCACGCTGCTATGGCATCACATCAACTGTGTTGTGAGCTGACGCTGCATCCCAACACACCATATGTACTTACGGCCTGTTACATACACCCGAAAGGTGAACAACCACAATGCCTGCGTGCTGCCACCACTGCCAACTTCACACGCCCAACACACCTTCCTTTGAAATAGCACAATGCTGATACTACGTCACAAGCAGTGCTGTTACTATGCCACACCTCAACAAGTGCCACACATCACAACTGTCCTGGCATAGCCAGGTGGCCTGGTGCATCGCTGTGCAACCATTGCTGCTCTCACAGCACCGCCATCCCATACAGAGCGACATACTCGCATCGACGGCGCAGCTGGGCCTCAACCCAATCCTTCATTACCTACAATAATTTATGTATAGCGGTTGCCTCAGCGCATTGACCAACCTGTGCGGAAGGCTCCATCACCTGAGGCCAACACAACAGCCAACAACAGCGCCCTCAGCACAGCCTTTTTTGGCTGCACTCACAGGACACTCCTCGACTTGGAAGTGGTAGTAACAGCGACTGGGCTTGTGGGCCCAGTCCAGCATGAGTTGACAGCACAGCACTCCAAGCACCCCCTGCCCGCATCCCCAGAACGCACACTCTTCTGAAAGCAGCACTGAACCACACAACCTGGGCTCCCAGAACTGGATTCACTCAGCAGACCTGTACACATCAATCCCCTGATCAAAATCAAAAGTGGTGCTATTCACAGGCCGCATGCACACACGCGACACCACACTGGTCTGTCGCTCAGCAAGGCGTAATACAGTGCCACTAAAAAAACACACATACCTCAACCCTAAGCAATGCTCACACAGAAGCACACAGGCAAAAGTATGTAGGGATGGGACTTGGGGGCCACAACTCACAAGAAGGGGTGTGTGCCAGCACAGCGCATGGCAAGTAATACACACATTGCACCTCAAAATGACCACCTGCCTTCTCAATCGTCTCTCCACGGATGCTTCACAGGTCGCGCTGGGTTATATGCACAGCAGGACAAGCACTCCACCACTGAACAATCTGCAGCAAAGCATGCATTGCACACCTCCCAGAAACACAGCCCCTGGTCTCAAGGGCCGCACAGGCCTGTCTTGGCCTTATGCACATATCTCACATACTCACACCTCCAAATCTGCACAGCCAAAAGCGCTTTTCTCCGCCTGCATAGCACTCGAAGGTCGGAAAAGGCTTGTATGCACAAAGCTTTCTCCCTCCGCAATCAAACCGAATCCAAGACCCGGCAGCACACGTATGTACCCAAAAAAGACTCCGTTGGCAGCGTCCAGAAACACAGGCACCACAGCTCAAAGAAACTGCTGCATGTGCCAGCGTGCTTGGCCACACGCCCGTGCCACACAAGCCCCTCACGAAAGCACCCCGTGCGACACAACCTGCTCTCCTCTGCCATGAAATTTTCCATCCCTGCTGCTAACACCACAGCAACAACTGTGCAGCAGGCGCCAATGAGTCCCAACCCAACAGAAGACAAGCAACACACCACCTGCTCTGACGCCCACCCCTCCAAGAAGAGAGTCCGTTCAACTCCGTGTGCACTGCACCCAAAACAAGCACAAGTCCCGACCCTTGGCAACCAGTCGCCATCAGCAGCACCACACAAACATGTGCTTGTCTGCACACACGACAGATGCGTGAGGGTACTTCAGCCAGCAAGCATTCAAGCTCTTTTCGAGGCATGCTTTGGGTGAGCACTGCCCCACCACGACTTGAGTTTCGCCATCAGCTGGGGGGACCTAAAACCTGATGGCGGTGAGTGACCCAAGGGCCCACTTGCAACGGCCAGCCCAACACCCTGCATCACAACACCACCCGGGTGCTGCTGCCAGCCAGGCCACCCACCCCCAGGGGATGGGGCAGATACCGCATTCAGCACAAGGCGCAACTGGCAACACGGGCAATGAGCACCCGCAGATATGGGGCTGCTGCCAACACCAGCGGCAAAGCCTCAAACAGGCCATGCCTCCAATCAACCCACAAGGCACCGCCACAGCGGCGCAAGCCAACCATTCGGCCCATTTGTCCATGGAACCAGGTAGGCTTGCACTTCCATAGCAGCCGTCAAATCCAGTCAGCGTACCACACAGCCGCCCCCTAGCATCCCCATATTCCTGCAGCACACCAGCAGGATGGCCTGGAAAAACCCCACTGGACAGACACCCACACCCGTCAAGCTGAAAGCCCCAAGTGCAGGAAGAAACAGCCAAAGCACGCTAGTTGCCACACCACAAGGCAACGGCATGTGCGGCCGCAAGCGCCACACCACCACAAGCGCTTACGCCTCGCAATGCCATTAGGCCTATGACAGAGCTGAAGGAAAGACCACCTCACTACTAGCACCATGCAGCAGGTGCAGGCAAGCACTGCCAACGTGGCGCACAATGCAGATGCAAGCAGCGTGTGCATGCCTCTGACAGTCAGAGGTCGCAAGATGCCAATGCGCTGTCGCCTATAGCCAACTCAACGCTGACATGATGCATGCAATTCCCCTGAGCACGGAAAGCAAACAACCGTCCTAGACCCCTGCAAAACATGCCAGCATCCCAATGTGTCACCCGGGTCACTTGGTTTTGATTTGATTGAGCGGCAGCAGCTGAAAAGGCACAACAACCTGCATGTGCCAAATTGCAGGGTGTGTATGTCTGCATGTGGACAATAACAGGTGCATGCAAAGACACCTAGGGCACAAGCTGGGACCCACATCCCGAACAAGGTCTCAAAAAGCGCACAAGAGACACCATGCAGCAGCGGAAAGCTCCCGACGCCCGAGTCAGTAAGTCAACCTCAGCGGGTGGCAACAGGGCAGCCGGCACATCACACAGTGCGTCAGAAGGCCACACAATCAACCAGCTAGCCCACACAGAACCCCAAGGTCTGCAACGGCCGTGCATGCTCCTGCACTATGCAGGACTGCTGTGGCCTGCACCCGGGGCCGAGCAGGGACCGTTGAATGTGACCGTTGAATGCCGTATAAAGCAGACACAAACCAAGCACACCAGCACAACCCGGCAACCAGCGCACTCTTCCTCGTCTCAGTCATGCCACAGAGTGCCAGCTGCTGTGAGCTGCAGAAGCCTGTCCACAACCAAACACACACAAGAACACGGGTGTGCTTGACAATGGCGTGCTGAGCAAACTGCAAGCGACCCAGCACACACAGCAGTGTCCTCCTACAACAACTCTCAACACAATGCACTGGAGCACAACAAAGGCCAACCGCAGGACAGGACCTGCCCAGCGGAAGGCCATGCACCAAACATGCCGCAGGTCCTCACACCCCAGACCACCCTGCGCCCCAACAATAGCCCAGTGGGTGCAGGACGAAGGCGTGACACAGATGCCACAGATGCAGTTGCTCCCGAGAACCAAAAGGCGCATCAAATGCAGCACGGCATGTGTTGAGCAGACAGTACTACATGTAGAGTCGAGGCCTAACCAGTCCCCTGGGACACGTACGCTGCTGGAAAGCCAGCAACATCACCCCGGGTCAATACAGGGTGTAGTAGCCCTGCTGTGATGCCTTGCAAGCATGCCTGAAGGCCGAGTCTGTACGCAAAACTGTGATGCAGATGCATCCAGGCGCGTCAAGATGACCATGGGTGCGAGTTGCACACACGCAAGCAGCCACTGCACCCCGTAACAAACCAGTCAATTGCACACAGTCTCAGCAAAACATGCAAGGCAAGATGACGGATGCAGCAAGAGCAACCTGCTTTGCATCTAATGTGCTTGCACGCGCAAGTCCGCTGCAGCAACACTGCATGCCTTCAGCTCACGACAGCCTGGCTTTCCCCTTGTTGCCAAGCTCCATGAAGAACAGAGCCCCATACATCAAACAAAAGGAGCAAAGTACGCCCCACTAATGACGTCAACATGTGCCCGCTTGCCCGTCACCCACAGCTCATGCCCCCTCTTGAGTGAGGTCAGGCAAAGTACGCCCTGTAGTAATTCAGGGACACAGTGTGTCCAATCTGAAACACAACATACCCCCCCATCAGTCGCCCATGCGGGACAGCCACCACCTGTGCGCGTGCCTGTATTAGCAAACTGCTGCACCGCCGTTGCACACCTTGCCAGAAGCTCAGCAGACACTCACACACCCGACCTGCATGCAATCTGTGCATGTACATGTGCGCTAACCATTGCCACACATTGTACATCATAGCTCTCCACACAGCAGCAGCCTTCCAAGGCAAAACCCCAGCCATCCCAATAAATCTGCAACAGACGGCCGTTGATTGGCCTGCAGGGGGTGGAGCTGAATGACACACAACCTGCGGGCCTGCCCAAAGGCCCACCTGTAAGAATTGTCACAGGACGTACATACTACCACTCACACTACACCCCACCCACCTCGAATAATAGTGATATTGACAGAAGCTTCGCAGATCAGCCCCACCCACACCCCTGCACTGTTGCAGAATACCACCTCCCAGAGCACCTTGAGGACCACAGAGCAGCAGCAAGGCCGCATCATCACCTTCAGGAGTCACCGAAGACAAGAACAGTTGGGGCAGGCGACCACCCGTAACCAGGACACCCCCAGCATTCTCACTCAGAACACAGCAGGCACACACAAGCCGCGTGCCCCTCACCCATGCCCCCAGCTGAAAGCCCAGGTGCAATTGCAGCTGGGCGAATCCGCGCAAGAACGTGGCATGCTGCAGGCAACAACACCATACGTCGAGCATGCAATGGGCAGGTAAGCCACATAGGCTGTACCTAAAATCGCCAAGCAAAAGTACACAGCACAGCAAAGGTGCGTGAGCACAGCCTTTGCGCAGGTGCAGCCACATAGGCCGCCGTGGCAAAAGCGGCTGCCCTGCAGCACACCCTGCCACTGCCGAATGCCCTAGGAACATATCCTGGGGACCCAAACAAACTGCACACACACAAGAACGGCCCTCCTGACACATGAATAGCCTGCAGAAGCCCGTACCAGGATCCCCCAAACACCCTGCCCCCCACCCCACACTCTCTCACACTCTCATATTAGCCAAGGTATGTTCACGCTTCAAGACAGACTGCTACTCCGCCCAACTGCCCGTCGCACCACCAGGCAAACCACCGCTCGCATGCAATGCGGAGCAGCGAATCCAGCCAGGCAAGTAAACATGCCCAGTGCGTCGGGTGCACAACAATCCTTCCGTCAGACAGTCACTCTGCCCCAGCGCAGGTGCTGGCTTTGGCAAAGCCTGGACTTCGATCCATAGCACAGTGATGCATGTGCAGCGCAGGGCACCACAGAGATTGCGTGTGCCACAGCGCATGCGCCAATGCCCAGGATGGCCCTACTTGGCCCGCTGCATTCAAATGCATGAAGCATAACATGTGTGTACTGACAGCTGACCCTACGTGACACCGTTGCAGCGTCAATACTTGGGTCGCCAGCTTGAAAGCGCGCCACCAGCAGGAGCACAGGTACGTACAGGCACACACAACGTGCAAACGTTGCCAGGAGCGCAATGCACGCATCCCGAAGCAAGAGGCCTGCATGCATGAACGAGCAGCTCGGAGCTGCGTCTACCAGGCCGTGCTGATGCGGTGCAGTGTGACAGCAAGAGGGGCCACGTGACAGTGGCGCAACGTGCATGCTGTATCCACGCATGGTGTATGCGTGCAGTGACGACAGGCATACAGTGTGCGTAGAGACCCGGTAGGTTGCACATGTCGGTGACCTCCGCACGACTCCAGGACTGCCGCCTTGTCCATACAAACCTAGTCCATCGAACAGAGCAACACTCAGGGGCCGAATGCACCCCGAGTGACTATGTGAACAGAACAGTGCGTCGCCATGTTTGGTAAAAACGCGGCCACATGCGCAACACAGCACTTGTCAGGCTGCAGTTGACAAGCGCTGCGTGGTGCACGTGAGAGCCACAGCGACCCAATAACCGCGGCTGCTGCATAGCCCACGGCTGCTAAAATAGCTGGCACATAGGGGGAGCCAGCACAAATGTGCAAGAGCAGGGCAAAAGCACGCATGAAGGTGCAATGGCCGGCAATGCAACAAAGCGTGGTTGCATGCCTTACAGCATGCTGCTGATGTGGCCAGACCCACATAGGGAGTGGCTGTGAAGGGATAGTGGCTACTACTACCTGAGCTTGCCTACAAGGAGCCAAAAGGCGATGCACCAACACAGTAGGCGCCTTGGCCAGTCCAACCCATCTGTCAGCAGCCAGAATGCTGCAGATTGCATAGTCCCGGGCAGTAAGTGGTCATGCAAACAAAAGCAGAGAGCACTAGGGGCACAGAAAGCTGATGACCACCAGCTGAACTCCAGCGCAAGCAACAACTGCGCAGGCACCAGCATGTGCAGACATGCTGCATATGCATGTCAGCACCCGGCTGCTGCAGCCACACCCGCTGACATGCATGTGCTGTGTGTGCGCCTGCAAGAGATCAGGCAAAGCATGCGCCTGCTGCAGGAAAGCCCCTCATCACCACAAGGGATCACAGAAGGCCGAGCAGCTGAAAGGCTGGAGCAGGGAGGGCAGAGTCCCCCTGGGGTTCAGGGGTCGCGGGGACCTCCAGTGCAGGGTCGAGGCCCACGAGGGTGTGGGTGCATGCTGCCACCAGAGCCCCCTTGGGTCCAACGCGCTTGGACACCTGCTGCTCCAGCCAATCACAGACGCTGCTGTAGCTGTCAGTCGTGCTCAGCACGCGGCAGGCAGGCACGTTGCAGCTGCTCTCTTCTGCAGGCATGACTGGGCTGCTGGGCACTGCCAGCTGCAGGCGTCTGTACACTGTCCTGCACTCCTTGTGCTGGCCAGCAGTCAGCAGGCCCTCACACTTGCCTGCTGGCGTGGCAGGACCGCCTTCACAAGACACCATCGCCCAAGCAGGTGATGACATGCCACTGGAGGCATTGCTGCTGGTCTCGCAAGCAGAGTCCAGGCTCCTGCAGGCCTGAGGCAGTTGCAGGGTCAGCTGCATACTTGCTGCTTGCCGCGGGCAGGAAGTCTCCAGGTGTCACAGAACTCAACCTGCAGACCTCTGGCAGCACATCAAGAACCCGGCGGATGCAACGGCAAGACGGGATCAGAACCAAACCACCTCGCGGAATGTGGGGCGAGGTCACTGCGAGCTGGATAGCTATGTAAAGACGTCCCCTAATTGCGTCAAGTTAGCTGGAGGCGTCTATAGAGCGGACGACAGCAGGTTGCATCGCAAACCGATCAAAGGCAATCAAGATAAAGCTGGACGCCGTGAGCAGCGCTTCAACAGACCAACGTCCATCACAATATATGTATGCAGGATTAATCTTCGATGGTGGTACGGTGGCTTCAGGCGGCCATGCAGCAAGCAGGCAGACTACGTGGCCCGCTGTGAGAATACCTGTCCACGAAGCACGCGTCGGCTGGCCACAGATGACTGGAAATGGTCTAAAATGCCGAATGTATGGTGCTGAGCGTCAAGCGGCGGGCTTGAATGGGCTGCACTGGTTCGGGTAGCGGCTGTTGCGGGCAACTAAACAGGCTGTGTCTTATCTTAGTTGGTTCACTTCTGCTATTGTCTGCGGAGCGGATCGTTGGGGGCACAGCTACATCACAGGAGCCAATGACAGACAGCGCATAGTTACGCGCCAAGTTTGAAATCGTGGTAGCCTTTTTGAGTATAATCAATGTGCATTGGCCGCATCTGCCGGTCGGACTGTTTTTTGGAGGTGACGCATCTTGGTGTAAGACGCGTCAGCAACCATTCTTGATCTGCTGCCTGCAGGGATGCTGGGTGGTGTCACAACTGACTGTTGGGCATGGTTACAGCTCGGCGCCGATTGAGCGACCTGTAGAAAAGCACATAGTTGATCATACAAAGTCAGCATGTGCTTGCTGGCTGTGTTATGTTGGCCAGGTGTCTCCCCATGCCCTGCATTCACCCAGGGCCTGGGCTTGAGGCAAGAGGCCCAAGGCCTGCCAGGCTGGACTTGCCCTGCCTTGCATTAACGTGCTTGATTCGTTACGTATTTGGTTTGCAAGTTTGGCGCTTGGGACGTTGCTGCACGTGCCTTATCAGGGGTGACATCATGGACGGGCCCCACTTCAACACAGTTGCAACTGCACAGCACTCCTCGCACGCATGCCTGCTTTGTGTTGCGGAGAGCATTCAAAGATTCAGCTTCAAATGCCCGAGAATATTTGTAGTACATTGGGCAGCCCTACCACAAGTCAGTCGCTGCAATGCAGGATTGACACTGCAAGTTAAATCTTGCAGGCTGAACCACATAGCACACCCAACATAGGCGGTGTCACCAGGCGTACTAAAGCTGCTCCTCAAAAATGCATTGACTCCAGCCCCAATGGGCATGATGTCTTCCTTCTGCTGCGCATGATGTCGCGATAAGTAACATGGTGGTTGTCAACTGCTCGTGCCTCCTGCTACTGAGCTTAGCGCATGTGCGATGCATTACTTCAATGCCAACATAACGGTTTTGATTGATCTCTACTGCACTGACACCTTCGTGAGGGAGATCTCCCGTTGTGCCTGTTCATATCTCTGTCTCCGAAACAAACTCCGCCACCCACAATCAGTGCCCAGTGGAAGCTCAGCCTGTGTCGTCATAATCAGTGCTGAACTACAACATCAGCTACTGACGCATTCGCATATCAGGTCCGGGTTTGCTTTGTTTGGTGGGCAAGCAGCAGCTGCTGCAGCAGCAGCCAGCATGGCTACCTGCAGGTCGCAGCAGGGCTCTGCATGCAATTTATTCGTTGCAAGGCCTTAGCTGTATCGTCGTGAGTCTGTGTTGTCGACTGTGCACTCAACCATGGCCGTCCCCTGCCTGTTTACTCCAAGATTCTGTGTGCCTGCAGATTGCACAACACGCAGGCATGCACACTCTCAGACTTCCGGCATGTCAATCCAGGAGTGTCCGCTTTCACAGCGGCAAAGCTGTCAGTAGACAGCTCTGCGTTATGCGCTCAGCGGCAGTTGATAATGAGGTGAGCAAGAGCCAGCTGGTGGTGCTGGCCAATGGGCACAAGCCTTGACGACTCTTGCTGCGCACACAGCTGGGGCAAGCCGACATGTAATTCATCCTCCACGGCCTTGCTGTGTGAATCAGGTGTCGGAAATGCTTGTCAGAAGGATGCACTTGCCAAGACAGAGCAACGGCAACGCCGTCCCTGTGCGACGGCGCAGGGGTGGTTGTCACCCCCTGGCAAACATCCCCTCTCCTCCTTTTTGTGTCAATCAGTGCACCTTGGCCAACAAGCATGACTCGGCCAATAGACTTTGAACATGCAGGTGCTGACATGTGTCATGTTGCACCCACTATTGGATACCTTGCCGGTGTGCATATTTGACCAATATGCCAATCAGGCTGCACCCCCATGGTGCGCATCTACTCTCTAAGGTTGGATGCATGTATCTGACTCTACCAATGACCCGGCTTGTTTGTTTGTTTGTTTGTTTGTTTGTTTCCTGCCCCGTCTCGTGCCTCTGCAGAACCTCATGCAATTCCCTGACAGGCACAAATGGTATGAAGCCAAGTTCGCAGCAGAGGACATGCCAGACTGGAACCCTGGGCGATTCATTTCGATGGACCAGGAGGCCCCAGGTGAGTAGGCACTCTGTGTTGTGTCAGTGCCACCATCAGCTGTGTATGTGTGTCAAAGCGTGGTGGCAGCAGGCGATCTTACAGCAGCACATTGCTAGGCGGCCTTGATGGGAAGGCTCCCGGATGATGCACTCGTCAGCTGCGGCCCCAGGGTCCGACCTGCGGCCTGTGTGTGTGTGTGACGCTTCTGCAGGTCAGCGGCTGCTCACGTTTGAGGCAGAGATCAGCAGGGAGCGAGTGCCCATCCGCAACGCATACAAGGCAGCAGGGCAGCTCGCCGTCATACGCATCAACGGAGGGACCAAGCACGTGCTGCCGGTACGAGATGGGTTGTAGCTGTGGGTTGTAGCGGGCTGGTCTGTTTTGTTTGTATCGGCATGAACGGGCCACCTCTGTCAGTGTCTGTTGGGGAACCACCATCCTTGTTCATACGTGGCACCTCCCAAGCAATTGCCTAGTGCTGCGTACGACAGCACGCCAAGCAGGTTCCTGTGAAAGACCACCCTGCCCCTCTCTGAAAGACCACCCTGCCCCCACCATCTGACTTGATGTTGTGTCTGGTGCATTGTGCCAGATTGTCAGCCCTCCATTCCCTGAGGACCTCAACAAGGACACCTTCTTCATCCTCAAGGGCGACATCTTCAATGGGCAGACCAAGACTGTCCGAGAGCCTATCACCATCATGGTAGGCTCGGGCCATGTGTCACGCTGAATCAAATGCATGCTCCTGCGACTGTCAATGGATACACCCTGGGTTTTGTGTGGGGCGCACACGCATACAGCCATAGATACGGCCATGCATACAGCATCTATGCGCCATTCATACAGCCATGCATGCAGGCCTGCCTTGTGTTTGTCAGGCTGTTGCCTCTTGGCGCAAATACGCACATGTGCCTGTCCTGTTGCGCCCAGGCCCCAGTCCAGGTCCTAGTGGACAAGGAGGCAGCTGCAGACGTGTACAACATGCGGCCCGATGACATGGTCTCTGTGGGGCCGTTTGAGGGCACCGGCCTTGACCTGCGCAGCTCTGGGGTGCTGGGGTTGTTCAGGTGGGTGGCGGCTTTGGGTCCTGTACACGGTAGGGCGTGTTTCAGGTGGGCAGCGGCACCAGGCCCTGTACATGCATGTTGTATTTCTGGCAGAAAGTTCAGACTGGTTCGCCAGAGTGATGGAACGCAGGGCTTCTGTTCTGCTCTAGCGACACATATGCAGTCCAAACGTAGGGCTTCTTTGGGCGATGTCGCACTGGTTGTGTTGCCACATGGGAGTGCAGACGGCCAGCTTGTGTTTCCCGCACAACGTGGTGTCTGTGCTGTCACCGCAGGTACCCCACTGTCGTCATCTTTGCCGCTGGTGCTGGCATAGCAGCTGCTGCTGCCCTGATTGAGTCGCCAGTGGGAGTATGCACTCACATCAGCCCAACCCTCAGGACGGATGTGCGTATGTACTACCTGGCCCCAAACAGGTGTGTTGGCAGGGTTCTTGCACTCTCACTCGTGTGGCATGCAGAGGTGTCCAGATGCGTGAAAAGAACGCAGCCAGTTGCTACAGGACAGCTACCCTCTTTGATGTGGAAACCCTTGCCTGAGATTGCTGCCGGCGGCAGCACCACCACAGCAACCATTCAGAACCCCGCTGACACAGCCACCACACATTTGCTGCTTCGTGTTGACCTGCCTGCATTCTTTGCTTACGCCCTGCAGGACGTCTCTGTGCCTGACGGATCGCTGGGAGCAGTGGCAGGAGCAGTATGGTGTGCAGGTGGTGCCGACAACTGCCAGCTTCTCGGATGCATGGGATGGCGATGACACACTGGTGTATGACCCAGATTCCACCGCTGCATTCATCCTGAGTGAGTGTCACTCAGCAACAGCAGAGGTGCATGGAGGAGTGGTGCTGTTTGCTGTCAACAGCTGGCATTTTGCAGCGCTGCGAAAATTGGCAAACGACGTGCAGGATGTGGGCATGCCCGTGGCAGTCGGTCCCAGGCAGCTGTGGTCAAGTGATAGATGTATCCCAACATGCCTGTCTCAGGGGGCAGTACATGCTGTATTGAACAGCATGTACTGCACTGTCCACCCTTACACCTCATGTGCCTTACCCTAGCTGCCTCTTAGTGGAAGCTGAGGTAGTGGTGATAATCACTGCGGCAGCGGACTGCTTAATGGCAGTCAACGCTCTTGCAGGGCATACTTCTCCAGCATTGCATCTCAGAGTAAGCCACTGCAGCTGTTGTGTCCAAACTGTGTCTGCCTTTGCTGCCCTGCCTGTGCTGCCCTGCCTTTGCTGCCCTGCCTTTGCTGTCCTGCCTGGTGCTTGTTTCGTCGCATCGCGCGCCGCCCTGCCGGGTGTGTGCCCCGTTCAGCCGGTGGAGACATGGATGCAGAGGCTGCTGCGCTTGAGGTGTGCAGGGAGGCAGAGATAACAGCAATCATCTGTGACAGCAAGCCAGCGGCACCATCCAAGTTGCTAGACAGCACCCCCAAGAGCTTCTTGCGCTGGATGAAAACTCCAGAGGAGCAGGAGCTGGAGAAGGCGGCCGCTGCTGCAGCTGAGAGCGTAGACCTCACAGAGTGATTGAGCACACTGTGCACGGCTGCGTACTCGCCTGTGTGCGTTGCTGGGGTAGTCGCTGCTCAGCCGCTGCGTCCCAGAGCTGTCTGTTAGTGCTGTACCTTGGTGCTTGTCTGGCACATTGCCCGATCATCGGTGTGTGCATGCAGAACATGCCTTGCACCCTGGCCAGCATCGCAGCCAATTGCGCGGCACTGGCATCCTGAAGACTGCGTGTGGCTGGTTGAATCGTCCCACTCAGTGGTCCCTTGTCAGGTCACACACACGCTGACATGTGTGTTTGTTATCTTGCACTCCTGTGGCTGTTGCTACCAACTGGCTTGCCAGCTTGGTCTTTTACTAGGCATCCACAGGGTGAGTGGGTTGTGTTGCTTTGTCAGCGCCTGCTGACTGCGTGGCTACTCAGGAGTGTGCCACATGCACCCTGGTGCTGAGAAGCCTCTTATTCAGCATGCTGTTAAGGAAAGGTTTGCTGTGTCACGGTTGTGTGTCGCACGTGTGCACGTACACAGCTGGGTTGTATATGCAGCGGGCAACATTGTAGTACAGGCAGCATTTGAAATGTTGTTGCAGACGGACTAGGACGCACAGGCTGTTGAATTATGTGAGGGCGAGGGTTTGTGCTAGCACTGGTGTAAGGACTCTCTCAGTGCGCTGGCCAACTGAGTGCATTGCAAAGCATGCCGCTGGTCGCATGAGCTGTTTCTGTCATCCCTTACACAAAAAATTTTCGTTGCAGTCGAGCAAGCAGGGGCCAAGTGCCACAGCACTTCACCTAGTGCAACAGCAATAGCAGGTCTCTGGAGGCAGCAGCCACTTGGCAAGTCAGGCTGGCTGTTTGGTTTTCGCTCTGTAATTAAGCTTGCACAAGAACACGAATGATTCAACGGGTCATACTGGTGGATGCCTCGCAAGCTCGCAACGGCAGGGGGCCCGCCCTCAGCTTCAGCCCGCTGCGTCAGCAGGCTGTCTATTGAGTTGCCAGCAGCAAGCATTGAATGCATCCAGTTTACTCGTACTGATTTTAAGCACAAGTGGTGTTGAGGTCGCAAATCAAATACAGGACGTTCATCCTAGATCCAGCAGGTTGATCTATACAGATCAACTGGGCTTGCGGCCCGTCTCTTGCATACGGGCGTACATCAACCGTCAACAGCCTGAATCATGCAGCTTCAACCTCCAGGATTTCCTGTGTCGGTCAAGTGTGCTTGTGTTAGCATCGCTAGTGAGCCAACTGACCTCATCTGCAGCATGTATGCCGATGCTGCTGTGCTCATGGTCAGCCAGCTCGGGACTGTAGGCACCGTCGTGTTAGCCAAGTGAGCGACTTCTCCGTCACTCAAGCTTACGAGGATGCTATCTGGGTCGCTTTCGCCTGCTTGACCCTGGCATGCCTGTTGCTCCTGATGCTGATGCTGGACACCTGTTGTGAGGTGCTTGTATGCATGGTTGCAAAATGAAGAGTTGCTACACTCCAGATGCAGAAGCAACGCAACTCCTGTCTCGCAGGCAGGATTCCACATTTGAAGGCAAGACAACGTTTGGCACATCTGTGCTAGTGGGCAAGAGGGATGAGCCCTTGCTCACCATAGCAGCGCGCCAACTGGTGGAGCTGGCACACAGCAAAGGCATCTCCAAGTAAGCCACGACACCTCTTTCCTGCGTGCTTTTGGCCCTGTTGGGTATGGTTGACACGCTGTCTGGAGACTGCAGCGGGTTGTCAACATCTGCAGGAAGGGCAGCGCCTCTGCTGTTTCAGAACAATGGAACTGTTATAGACAGATGCAGCCTGTTGTGAGGTTGAGTAACACGCAGTTGACGGCAGCCAAACATATTGTGCCGCAACAGGCAGCCTTCCTGTGCTGGCCTATCCCACTCTGCATACACATCAGATTGTTGCACCTCTTGTTTCATGATATTGCAACACACACGTAAACTGGATCCTTGCTGCCTGCTGCGCCCACATTTGTGCTGTGCAGGTCCTTGCTGTGCTGTTTGTCCCTCAAGCAGCACACTCCTGAGTGCATAAGGGAGCTCCTGGCAGCTGTGCAGCAGCAGGACTTGTTAAAAGGCCACAGTACAGAAAGAGGTTGAGG